>KK113102.1:0-48236 GCA_000611955.2 Stegodyphus mimosarum | reverse complement strand
AACCTCGTTACAATAGCAGTCCCAGGTGACGAACCTCCTTGGGAGATATGAAGGTCGGTCCGGCTACCAAGCATTATGTCTGCTCGAACGAGAAATCCGCGACCTCCAAAACAGTCCCTTTTGATGATGTTGAAAGGGTTATTGCGTGTTCCCCGCTCTGTCCAGATGTGTATGTGTCTAGAATCGCAACTCAGACTAAATCTGCTCTCATCTGTAAAGAGTATTCGTCCCCGTTCATTGTTTCTCCAATTCCGGTGTTCCCGGCACCACAGAGAACGCTTTCTTCGATGAGCAGGCGTTAGAGGTACACACCGTACAGGGCGTCGTGCAAACAGACCACCACCGTGCAGTCTTCTGGCCACGGTAAAACGCGATATCGGTCGTCCAGTCGCCTGTGTCGTGTGTCTAGCGATTTCTCCCGCTGTCTGCCGCCTGTTTCTTCTGGCCTGTAAGGCAATATACCGGTCATCTGCGGGTGTGGTTCCTCGTAGACGACCATTACTGAACCCCCGGATAGCTGTTCCTGTAATTTGAAATTGTCTCCAAAGTCGTGAAACGATGCTGTGAGCAATTCCGAACTCTGCAGCCACACTTGTCACACTGCGGCCTTCCTCCAACTTCCCAATGATATGACCTCGGGTAAAAGCATCCAGATGTCGTCTAACAGATTCATTATTCGGCATTTCTCGCTGAGGCAGCAACTCGGTGTGATTTTAACTGCTATACGGCGTGCAATCTCTTTGCCAGAAATACTGATCTTACACCGACAACATGCTTTATACTATCAGACACTCCCCCATTACGTCTACCTGCATATCTGCGCATGTGCTACCGTACATCACTTTACTTAATCTCCTGATTGGTTTTTCTGTCCGCTCTGCCTCTTCGTTCAGCTGATATGCTAATTTTTCGACTTCGTCCTTAATTTTTGCACACCAGTGTATTGTATATTCTCTTTTCACTGGGAAATTTCTTTTGAATATTAAAGTTGATATCGTCGACAATATTACGTTTAGTTTCCAAAATTGCCCTTTGAAATAGTCACTCCGGATTATTTGTGAACAATTGTTTGGATAAATTTGGTCGATGATTTCGTTTTCAGTCGTGATTATGTTGCAGAAATTACTGTTGAGTTCAATGAGGCCTGTTGTTTGGTCAATAGTATACTCACGTTGTGAAAATTGCAACACCAAGAAGGAATCGTCATAATTGAATGCAATTTAATACACAGTTGAGTGGTAGTGGTACAAATAAATGATTAAATGTTCAAAGCAAACAAACAAGAACAAGAGATCAGAATCAGTATTTTGTGTGGCCACCACGCGCCGCAATAAGTGCTGCTACACGACGTGGCATGGAGTCAAACAAAGTTTGAATGTCTGACTGAGGAAGAGCATTCCATATCGTTTGTACGCGTACCCAAAGTTCGTCTGCAGACGCAACAGGACGAGGATCACGAGCAAGACGCCGACCAATGACATCCCACACATGTTCAATTGGCGACATATCCGGGGAACACGCAGGCCAAGGAAGAAGCTGTACCTGCTGCGCTGCAAAGAAGGATTTAACAATCCGAGCAGTATGAGGGCGGGCATTGTCCTGTTGAAATACAGCGCCTGGCAAGCTTTGAAGGAAGGGAACAGCTTCGGGCTGTAGAACTTCACGGATATACCGGTTGCTGTTCAGATTGCCCACAATTCGTAGCAATTGAGATCGTCTATGATATGCTATGGCGCCCCAGACCATAACTCCGGGTGTTCGTCCACTGTGGCGTTCGATAATGCACTCCGGAAGGTGGCGTTCACCGGCATAGCGTCTGACACGAATGCGGCCATCATGGTACCACAAATTAAAGCGGGATTCGTCAGAAAACACGACATGCTGCCAATCAGCACGCCAGTCTCTATGCTGATTGGCCCATTGTAGCCGCAGGCGGCGATGGTCGTGCGTTAGGGGGATCCTGTATAAAGGAGTCCGTGCGCGCAGTCCACACTGCAGCAGACGTCTACGAATTGATGAAGCACACAATGAAACACCTGTAGCTATTGACCACAGTGCTGCCAATTGTCTAGAGGAAGCTGTACGGTCCGTCCGCGCCATGCGGACCAGGTGTCTATCATCGCGAGCTGACGTCACATTTCGGGGTCCACTCCCGGATTTCCGAGTTGTCCGACACTCGTCCGTCCACTGCTTCCAAACGCGCATCACTGTGCTGCTGTTACGCTGCACACGAGAGGCTACTGCACGATACGACAATCCAGCTTCACGAAGGCCGATGATTCTCCCTCGTTCAAACTCTGTAAGTTGTTCAAATCTCGCTCTCTTTCGTCGACGAGGCATAAGTACAGATTGAGTTAACGTTTACCACTAGCAGATAACCACCGATAACCATACACGCCTCGCTACAGCCGTTTATTTATTCGGATCCATCAGCCGTTCAGAGGGCGCTGCTCAGCATACGCATGCGCTACGGATTTGCAATTCTAATCATTTGCATATCATGCGCTACTTTGCATTTCCTGAAAATTTCAGCTCACTCGCGTAAGTCCTTCATGGTGTTGCAATTTTCACAAACGTGAGTGTATATATGCCTTCGCCTATTCGTAAAAGATTTTGAGCAAAATGCGTTGGTGTTTCGCCTTTGGAGAGCTGAACTCTCATATTTTTCGTCAGTTGCAGTATTTTTATGTGTGGCCAGAGATGTGATTTTCTTAAGCATGCATTGATTTCATCTGCTGGTGCTGACTTGAGGATAACTGTAAGTGTTTGTCGATAGTGGAATGCTTCATTTATGTTAGGTTGTACTGTTTATTTGTTTTTGTCCGCGCTTCTCGAAGAACAATATTTTCATGGGTGGCTTGCGTTCGCAGTCTCTTACTATAAGAATTGTTTCGCAATTCTTGATTCTTCAATTCGTTCATTTCGTTGTTCTTCGGTTTCTCTGCTTCTGACGGCGCTCATTCTCCTTCGCTGGGAACGTAAAGGTGCTTCGCGCTCTTTGACTGTTTTGTTTCTTCGATGTGCCTTTTGTTTTCGCCGTTTTGCTTCAGAACTTGCAAGATATCCTCCTCTTTTATGTTTGGGCATCCTATAGAATATAAATAAGACCAACTTTTTATTACGAAATACACTAAGTACACTTCACAGTTTTAACACTTTATTTTCGATTTATATTCAGTCACTGTATCACTTTGATTACTCACACTTCACTGTTTTGATTCACTTACTGGACATCACTGATAAGAAACTGACGTTCGAACCCATAACGGATCTTACTTCATATATCCTTACCAATGGGTAGTCCCACCCATACAAAAAGGCTGAATTGGTCTACAATGTTCCAGAATATTCCACAACATTCGATAGCGTTCTAGAATGTTCCACAATGATCTGGGATGTTCTGCAGTATTGTTGAATGCTCTCGAATGTTCTGGACGTTTCTAGAAATTTATAGAAGGCGAATGTTCCAACCCTTATATGTTCAAACCACTCCCTTCATGTAAAAACGGGAACCTTCTTCAAGGGTGGGGCATGGAGCGCGACCGCACCATATAACCCTTGATCGTATCGGGACACATTTCTGAGTTTTAGCGGCACGCACATACTCTTATTTCTAGAAGGCGAAACGCCCAGCCCTTATAACTTCAAAAGCACACCCTTCAGGTAAAAGCGGGAACTTTCTTCATGGATGGGTCATAGAGGGCTACCACACCATATAAATCACTTGATCGAGCCGAGACTCGGTTCTGAGTTTTAGAGGCAGACATATTGTATACTAACTTTTATAATGTACATTGATTATGTTCTTCACACTTAAACCATAAAATTCAATTCAACAGCAATATCCCAAAATAATTTTAAAATGAGCATATCTTTGGAATTTCCAATACACAGTCTAGCGCGCTGGAGATAAAAATGTTTTTTTTTTCGTATAGTGTTGCCATTACTCGCTTTGAAATCGTTGACTTTGCAATCAAAAATTCTTTAATGGCTAAAAAAATATGAAATAAATATAAAACAAATTCCAAATTAGGGCTTCCAGATACTCATTTTCGGTGGAGGATTATGACATTCAAAATTTACCGTTAAAGTAAATAGGTACCGTTATTTTATCACAACGCGAGAATAATAGATACATTTATGCAGATTCTTCATTATTTAATTTCTTTAAATATAATATCGGGCTGTAATATTTGGTGGCAACAGTTTGAAAAGTGAATCAACGCAGAAAGTGAATAGACGCAAACTGTCAAAACGAAATTAATAGCCTTTCTGGGCTAACACCGTTTGGGCTAAAAGCCTACAATTTGACATACAGCTTCAATAAATTTATTTACATATATGTATTGAATTCGTAACATTATTGCATACATTGGTTTTGTATGAGACGAGAGCAGTGAAAATTATAATTGAACCTCGGGTGTGTAAACACTCAATTAGTCGATTTTACATTGATTTTCTAATGGACTGAGCTGTTTCAATGCATTTTTAAATACATTTCTTTCAGTTAAACGTGTGTGTAGCTGTCGCAAATATAAAGCGTTTATTATTTGTTTCACTAGCCACAGTGATTTATATGAATCTATGTTTATTTATAAACAAATTGAAAGAAGGAATGTCTTTTATTTCATTGGTAGGCTCACATTTGTTAGCATCTGTTCTCTCAAACTGTAAGGTGTGTTAGATAATTTCTAGTCTTCTTACGCAATGGATCTAAATAACAAAGACTGATTAGGATCAATACATGTAAGTTATATATATATATGTGGTGAACTTCTCTTATCTTGAAGTCTGTGCACACACTTTATAAAATGGCTGAAGAATTTAATGTCTCGGGGAAACACATAAACTATTCTAACTGACTTTTTTAACTTAAACATTTAATGAAGATTATTAACAACTTTTACACAATATGAAAATGGACGACAGGAACATGAATATTTACCGGAAAATTGTCACAATAAAGGAAAGAAAAAAGTACTTTCATATTTATTACATGGTGCACATCTTTATAGTCTTACATCTCTTTTGCTGTCATGGCAGCCTCGCCTGTTTTTTTTTTCCACAAAAACAATTCTATCAGACAGCGAGCGACGCTATCTGTCGGTCGTCAAAGATGACATCCTATATACACTCACGTTTGTGAAAATTGCAACACCATGAAGGACTTACGCGAGTGAGCTGAAATTTTCAGGAAATGCAAAGTAGCGCATGATATGCAAATGATTAGAATTGCAAATCCGTAGCGCATGCGTATGGTGAGCAGCGCCGTCTGAACGGCTGATGGATCCGAATAAATAAACGGCTGTAGCGAGGCGTGTATGGTTATCGGTGGTTATCTGCTAGTGGTAAACGTTAACTCAATCTGTACTTATGCCTCGTCGACGAAAGAGAGCGAGATTTGAACAACTTACAGAGTTTGAACGAGGGAGAATCATCGGCCTTCGTGAAGCTGGATTGTCGTATCGTGCAGTAGCCTCTCGTGTGCAGCGTAACAGCAGCACAGTGATGCGCGTTTGGAAGCAGTGGACGGACGAGTGTCGGACAACTCGGAAATCCGGGAGTGGACCCCGAAATGTGACGTCAGCTCGCGATGATAGACACCTGGTCCGCATGGCGCGGACGGACCGTACAGCTTCCTCTAGACAATTGGCAGCACTGTGGTCAATAGCTACAGGTGTTTCATTGTGTGCTTCATCAATTCGTAGACGTCTGCTGCAGTGTGGACTGCGCGCACGGACTCCTTTATACAGGATCCCCCTAACGCACGACCATCGCCGCCTGCGGCTACAATGGGCCAATCAGCATAGAGACTGGCGTGCTGATTGGCAGCATGTCGTGTTTTCTGACGAATCCCGCTTTAATTTGTGGTACCATGATGGCCGCATTCGTGTCAGACGCTATGCCGGTGAACGCCACCTTCCGGAGTGCATTATCGAACGCCACAGTGGACGAACACCCGGAGTTATGGTCTGGGGCGCCATAGCATATCATAGACGATCTCAATTGCTACGAATTGTGGGCAATCTGAACAGCAACCGGTATATCCGTGAAGTTCTACAGCCCGAAGCTGTTCCCTTCCTTCAAAGCTTGCCAGGCGCTGTATTTCAACAGGACAATGCCCGCCCTCATACTGCTCGGATTGTTAAATCCTTCTTTGCAGCGCAGCAGGTACAGCTTCTTCCTTGGCCTGCGTGTTCCCCGGATATGTCGCCAATTGAACATGTGTGGGATGTCATTGGTCGGCGTCTTGCTCGTGATCCTCGTCCTGTTGCGTCTGCAGACGAACTTTGGGTACGCGTACAAACGATATGGAATGCTCTTCCTCAGTCAGACATTCAAACTTTGTTTGACTCCATGCCACGTCGTGTAGCAGCACTTATTGCGGCGCGTGGTGGCCACACAAAATACTGATTCTGATCTCTTGTTCTTGTTTGTTTGCTTTGAACATTTAATCATTTATTTGTACCACTACCACTCAACTGTGTATTAAATTGCATTCAATTATGACGATTCCTTCTTGGTGTTGCAATTTTCACAAACGTGATTGTACATACACATATACAGGGTGCCTCATAAGTCTGTAAATGTTTTACAAATTCAAAGAAACTGAAGAAAATGGTAAAACTGAACGTGGTTTGCGATAACGTTTTACTCGTAAAGAGTGAATTTGTTCTAGTAAAGAAAAAAACGTACTTAAAAAGAGATAGATGTATTCAAGGAAAACTCTAAATTTTCATCCAGGCAAATGTTTGCAAGCATATTACTCTTATTCTACGTGTCAGACAAATTACAGTTTTCAAGCTAGTTACAACACCGTTAATTGTAGCATATAGCATATCTGAATACATGCATGAGATTTCGTGACGAATGACGTCCTTTAAGTGTACCAAAGAAGACGGGCTATCATAGTACACTCTGGACTTGACATAACTCCAAAACCAAAAATCAAGTGGTGTTACGTCCCGCGAGCGAGGGGACCACTCATTTCTTCAGTGACGCCTAATTAATAGCTCTTCGGCGAAATTTCTTCTTAGGAACGTCTTCACTTTGATTGTGAACGAGAAAGTGCCTCGTGTTGCATGAACACATTTTGTTCCAGTAAGTGCCATATCAGTCTCTAGTCACTTGTGTTGACTTTCCTATGCAATGAAAATTGAACCTCATCTGTCCGCTAGGTATTGAGAAGCAATTGTGGATCGTCATCCACTTTTTTCGACAAAGCCAAGTTTGGGAATTCATATCTCGTAGTTTTTTCATTTGATAAGAGCTTGTGGATTGATTGCAACTTGTAGGGGTACAATTCTAAAACACTGCGAAGGATGAGGAATACCGATGTTTTCGGTATACCAGTGTTCCGTGCCACCTCTTGAGCGCTAGTTACTGCACTCTTGGATTGCCAACTTAGAGTGTCAATTTGCGAAGCCACATCAAAAGTAAGAACCTCTGATGAACTTAATGCACCACTAAAGCGATGAAAGTTACATCCCGTTTCTTCGAAAGGTCGCACCAGAAAAGTCAGTCCGCCAAGATTTATTGGACCTGAACCTTTCTTCCGTCCCTCTGGTATCCGAAAACTTCCCAAAACTTCAATCGACGATTCTTGGCTGAAGATAAACAACTTCACTAATAACGCCTTATCCACTACTGTCAGCATCACAATTAAACTTTATGTACGAGCAAGTAGGGGGAAAACCAGAACGAGCTGTTATTCATTCATTCATACATTTATTGCCGGAATGCCGCTAAAAACTATGCAGCATGTCCGGCTCATCGACAGTTATGCCACGAGGGCGCATGATGGTGGGAAGTCGGACGAAGCAAAGGGAGGTCGGAAGTAGAATGAGCTGTTGATCGTGAAAACTGCAATTTATAGGACACTGATTAACATATTTCTTGTTGCTTGTCCTGCGGCAGCGCCCTGTATCGACAAAAATTTTAACTATTTTTTTTCTTTACCCCCAAAATAAATCCTCTTCAGTAGAACAACACTTTCACAAACCGCTTCAATTTTACAAATTCCTTCAATTTTTAATGAATTTTAAAAATGTTTACAGACGTAAGGAACATCCTGTATATATATATATATATATGTATATAAATAAAGTAGTTTTTGGATTGTATCTATATATATATATATATATATAGTATTTAAGATTGAAACATTAAAATATTTCAATTCTTTCTTTCTTTTTTTTCCATTAGAATGCGTTATTATTTTCACTTTTACCTACAGTTATTATTTTCGCTTTGAATTTCAAAGCCTATTTTATCCTTCCCAAGAGAGCTATTTTCAAACAGGGAAGCAAATATGAACTCATGTTAAATGCATTTCTTCAGTCAAGCATATAAAGTTCAAGAAAGAGAGAATTTACCGATATTCAGAATCCCAGTGGCCTGTCCTCCAATGCTGATCAGAAGACCGACACCTCTTGAGCATTATGATTACAAATTGTATACCATCCGTCCCAAATTACGCTTTACTAAAAAAAATAGGATGTGTTACAAAACAGCCAGTCACAACACAAAACAATGAATATTCCCAATGATCACTACTACATTCCACTTTGTCCTCGCGTTCACAGATCTGTCGCCTTCTGAAAATGTCTGGTTCATCATCCACGATACAGCAATGGGTGAAACACTGTTTATCACCTGTAATTAAAATCTAAGTTTGAGAAAATGCCCAAACTGCATTAATTGGCATAATCCAGAAACCATGCTTCCAGTTTCTGTTTTTCCCCACGCTAGGTCACGCAGCATATAGTACAGCCCAATGTGATTGTGCGAGATCTTCCTTAACGTTATATTTGAAACAATTTTATTTTTGTACAATAATATTTACATACTTAAAAATTATAGCTAATTCTTGTTTTTCTCAGTACTGTACGTTTGACTAGTAAGAGTGTCGTAGTAACTTATTTCACATGCTTTTCATTTTTTCTTACTATAATGAATAATGTTTATTATACTATTAAATGGTTTCAAAGATTTACTTAAATAATCAAATATTTTAAAAAAATATTATCTACTGATTTTCGCATCTATCCAGCTTTCCATACTATGCAATTTTTTCATAATTCATGTTATTTAAATTTATCTACTTATAAATTTATTTCATTAAAGCTGTACATATGGCTATTGTACCACTGAAAAAATTCCAGTGTCTTCTGAAAAGACTTCGAATTCCAGTAATAAATAATTTACGATACTCTCAGTGTTACGATACTGAAACTTTATAGCATGTCGTAAACTTGTCCCCTAGAACTAGGGTTTGTACTTCCTCATCGAATTTTAATACGCAGGGCGTTTCATGGCTAGAAAGAATATGAGTGCTACAGCCGTCTGAAACATTCATAGTGCAAAAGTAAATTTAACATTGTCAGTGTAATTGGTAAGTATACTATATGTTGAACATAAAGCCATGTAATATATGTTTAATATCTATATAATTCTGATCACGTGTCTTATTCATAAATATGACTACAAAAATTCAACTGTTTGTATGAATTGAATACATCTAAACGAGAACACAAATATTTTAAATATATTGCAGTCAAACGCTTAGAATATAATCATTTATCACAAATATTTCTGTATGTAATGCAGTCTATTCCTACTCGAAATATTTCAGAATTTTCTTTGACATACATTTCTACTAGAATATTTCACAACTGAACAAATCCGTTGCTTGAAAACTTCACTGTTACTAATTTAAAATAAAAGTGTTACTAAATTGTTTCTCCTAGAAAATCAAAGTTAACAAGATTGAATAAGAAATATATTTAATTTAGTAACTTATTTGTAATTAATTCAGCAGAAATAACCCTGATAAAGTTATTATAGTTAATTATAAATTAAAAGAAAAAGAAAACCGTTCAGAATGGGCTTAAATTCAAAACTAAGGAAATAAACAATAACATGCTAATACGGAAAATTACCTCAGTTTTTAACAGCTTATGACAATTTGCATATAATTCCTCGTTTCAATTTTAGTGACAAACGTATTCCCTCCAGAGGGTTACGCAGTTTTTGAGAAGGGCTAGAGATTTAAGCAGTTAACTGGAACCGATAGTCGGTCGATGGGATACTTGCAGTCGGCGGGAGCCTCTAGTTATTCTACGTTTTTTCCTGCTTGGGACAACAGCAATTGAGTCTGGCCATAAGCGTGGCAGATCATAAGAATGGAACCAATGGAAGCAGTAGCTGTTAATTATTCATGCTGGAGTAAGTAAAGACGAAAAACGTTCCGATCCAAATCGATAAGATAAATATTTTATGGCAGTTTGATCAAAGTAGTGAATTGTAGTTCTTCATAGAAATCTTTGAAATGTGAATGTGAATTAACTTTCGACAAATAGACTTATCTTTATAATTTTTTGTTGGTAATGCTCAAGAAGAGACTCTTAAAGTTTTAATACTAAATGCTATTAATTCTTGGTCAGCATGCAGTTATCCCTTCCACCTCGAATAACTCGAGAAAAAAGTAGGTGGCACATTGTAATCAAATTCCATAGAGTTAGCTGTATTAGTTACATTAAAGCCAAATATCTAAAGCAAATCCCCAGTTAAAGTGCATTAAAGTAAATTGTAGAGTTAAATCATGTTACCTTTTCTCAAGTATAGATGTCTTCTAATGCTGATGAAATTCTACAGTACAGTTATTTGCTAAATTTCTAAAATTTATTTATTTTCCAAAATATTAATATCATACTTTTTAATATCTTTCTTCGCATATTTTACTATATACCATTTCCAATGTAATCCTTTTCACAGATTCCCTTTCATTGGATTGTGTTTAGAATGAGAATTCTCAGCATTAATAGCTTAGTTTTGTCCAAAAGTTAAAAACAGTATCATATTTTAAAAGCTATTCCTGTGCTTAGTATATTTATAATCCGTGTCCCTTTCCCCTGTCTTTCTTCGCTTGCGATATAGCATTGGCGATATAGCACAAGTGGAAAAGAGATTATGCTGACCATTATCTTCACGAAAGTCCTGTAATTATTAATCTTTAATTTTAAAACAGAAAAAAAAAATATCAGATAGTTTTTTCAAAGTTATCTTATTCTACGTGTCTAAAACAACCCGTTTTCGTCCATAAAATAAGAGGCATTGCGATTAAATTGGCATTACAGTACAAGGGTTTAATATTATTTTTACTAATAGTTATTTTAATTTGTTAGCCTTGTCTATCACTTCTTGTTTCCCTCGAATTTCCTCGCCAGGACGTAAATGAGTTAGGGTGTTTTAAAACTGAAGTAACGAAAAGTCTTAGTCTGCGCCTGTTTGCGTTATTGAGTGGTCAAGTTGTTATTTTTACTATCTTTTGGAATTCTGAATCTGGGCTTCGCATTCTTGCCGCCGAAGTTAGTATCACGCCGGTGTAGGTTTCTCAGTCAACCTGTTAGGCTAAATTAATTTGTGTAGTCTTGAACTACTACCTTATCTCTTAAATTTAGTTTGTTACCGTTATCTTTAATTAGTTTGTTACCGTTATTCCCCACAAGTAAAAGTTGTAAGCACGTGCTGTCTATAAATAATTGAATTAAAAAAAAGTCTTTTACATACAACCTTCACTTCTTGTACTCATCTTCTATTCTTAGTGAGAAATCGTTACACAAACTTTCAAGTAGCATTGTAAGTTAGCCAACAAGACTAGGTCTTACAATGTATTATTGATGTCTAATAAATAGCAGGATAACGTTAATTTTTCAGCTTCATAGCAGAATAAATAAGTGTTGCAATACATCCTGCTAAATATGAAGCACTGCATTTTAGCTTCTAATAAACCATCTGAAAAGCACATGCCATAGAATATCTTCTTGATATAAGCTACAGAAATGCTACATACAAACTATATTATATATATAGCGTCACAGTTTGAGAATACCGTAATGATAAATCTATAGTATTTGTAATATTTACGGCTTTAGTGGTTTTCTACCTCTCACTTAGGAAATCATGTGACCATTACCCAAGCTAAGCTAAGCAAATTAATATTTATGTATAAAGAACTTACATTAAGATTCTTTATGTATATAAATTGCTATGCAAATGAATGAAGTGCATCTATGCAGTCTATGTCAGACATCAGTATACTCAAGCTAAAGTATCTCGTGCCTCTCGAAATGGTATAACTATTCACGAATGCTAATACTTGAGCAATTATTCTGTAGTCACCAGGACCTTTCTGAAGCAAAAGTCGTGAAACGTGTGCAGTGCCCTCGCCGGGATTCGAACTTGGACCTGTCGAATACTCGCCGCTAAGAACTCCTAAGCTCTCCTATTGAAGTAAACTGAACCTTCCTTAAACACGTCTTCTAACTCATTTACATGCAAGGCGACACTAAAAACTCGTTCTGGTAGGGAATTGTAAGCGGGAAACAAGGATATAAAGGAAAGGGTTTTAAAATTAAATATAACTGCTACAAAATTAAAAGAAACCTTACAACTCCATTATGAAATTTAATAATTACGTGATGCGGTTAATTTAAATGTGTGTTATTTGCTTAATTGTCTGTGCAGGTCCAAGTTCCTTGAAGAAAGAGTGCGAAGTTTGTTTCAGGTTCATGATAACCAACCTATTAGAAGTTTATTTGTAAAGTCTAGCTATCTTACAAGAATAAGTTACCTTTATGCTAAGTTCGCAAACTGAAGATGATTCAAAATAATTTCAAGTAATCTCCAAATTGAGTCATGCCTACTAACTTTCTGAAAGACGCTGTAAATGAGCTGATGTGTTGCAAACAATTAGCTGAAATCAGAATTATATAATCACAAATTAACTACTTAACGTTAAATTATGGATATTTATTAAGATTAATAAATCCTCAGTTATATGATTTAAGTTGGTACAATAGCAAAAATTTTATTGCACTTTTTTTAACTTAAAAATTGTCATCTTATAGACACATGCAGTACACGTAATTTACAGTAATATAAAATTAAAGAATGCAAGAGTTATTTCAGTCTCCGCTGGGAAAACAAATTCATTTCTTTGTAAAAAGATAAACACGATATTTAATAATTAGACTCAACAGATAAAAATTGCGTATTTGATAAAAATACCATATTTATTTTCACGATGAAGCATCTGCATAATAATTTTTCAAGGTAAATCTTGAATGTTATTTATTCAGTCTGAAATACTACAAGATAATGTTGTCTCTTTTCATTATTTTTTCTTTACTTCGAAAAACTCGGTGTGTATTTTTTAAACTAGCATAATTATTTATTTCGATGAAATAAGTAGTGCATATTATTTGCAAACCATGGGAGTTTATGAATTTCTTTATTTCATTGTATGTACATCATTAATATAAGAATATAGTCATTGAGTAAAAATGTATGTGAATGAAACTCGTGTTACTCTTAATATTTTAGAATGCAGAAAATTACAAAATAGCTGCTATGTCTCAATAGATTATTAATCAATATTTTCACAAAATACTTGAAAAAATACTTCTGACGTGGACAATTAATCAAATCATTCAACTAAAAAGTAATAACAGAATTCTAGTTATAATACCCAAAAATTTTATTATTTGCTTAAAATATTTTATTAGTAGAAGCCAGATTATTTTTAGTTTCAATAAAAATACATAAATGAATAAGAGATCTAAAATTAATTACGAGAGGAAAATTAAATAAGTATAAATAAGAAGATAGAAAAACGAAAATCAAGGCTCAAACGGAAAAGAACATTGCATTGTTTCCTTGTAAATATTTTGACCATTGTTATCTAGAGAGCGCATTATTTAAAATCTTGCTTTGAAACTTATTTTCAAGTAGAAAAATAGCTTCAATAATTTTCTTATACATCATCTTAACCTAACAACACTTTAACATAAACATCTCATGTCTGTGAACTCAATGCTATGGCATTTATAGAACAATTATTCGATTACAGTGTGTTAAAAGTTTTATTTGATGACCATGAGCTAACCATTGTGCAAATGGAATTTACATCTCATTAAACACATTTAATATATGACTAGCGGGCAAGCCTGCCAGCTGAGCGGGCTGCGCCCGCTTGTTCGCCGGGATTCGTAAGTTAGACAGAATTACCAGCATCTCTTTTATAATTTTGTTTCATAACACTAAACTGTGGCCGAAGTATGGCAACCAGCACAGTAAGTGTCCTTTTTACCTGCTTGCGCGAAGTAGTAGTGTAGTGTATTCAACTATGGGAAAGAACTTTAAGGCAATCTGCCTAAGGGGAGGGATGCCTTCGTGGAGGGCGTTTTAAGATAAAGTGGCTGGTATACACGTTACAGATGTTTTACATTTTTGTATACTTTTGGAGTTGGGACAAAGAAATATTTGTCGAGAGAAATTAAATTCAGCTTATAAGAGACTTTTATTTGGAATACAGGGTGTTAGTGATATCTGCATCTGACTCAGATTACATTTCTGATTGGGAATAAATCCTACTGTGCGTTTAAAATATTAAAAACTTACATTTCTGTATACTTGTTGAGTTGGCACGAAGAAATTAAATTCAGCCTAAAAAAAACTTTTTTTGGAATGCAGAGTGTAAGTGATATCTGCATCTCACTCAGATTACATTTCTAATTGGGAATAAATGCCATTGTGTGCTTAAAATATTAAAAATTTACATTTTTTGTATACTTGTAGAGTTGGGACGAAAAAATATTTGTCGAGAGAAATTAAATTCAGCTTATAAGAAACTTTTTTTTGGAATGTAGGGTAAGTGATATCTGCATCTGACTCAGATTACATTTCTAATTGGGAATAAATCCTTCACGTTAAAAAATTCAAATAATGAATAATTTTAAATAATTTATAAGGAATGACCGTAAAAATCAAATAATGAATAATTTTGTAAATAATCATAATTTTGTAACTAAATATTTTCTTGTCAAACCAGGAACCAAACCTTTTAATTCTTCAGATAACTTATATGACGTCATTACTTAAATTTAATGTAAAATCTCATATTTTAATCAGACTCACTCTATTATATTAAAATCTGTGCGCATCTGTTTGTTTGCTTGTAACCTCAATTCCTACGGCACGGCTGGGTCCCGGGCTTAGCGAAGCACACCCTTGGATTCGGGAGGACCGTGGGAAGCCATTTTGACCATTCGCGTCTTCAACTTAATTAAACGAGATATTATATTAATTAAAAAATAATTTTCCCCCTACGTTTTCCATTTGGCTACGTGCTAAATTTTGTTTTCCCAAATCTATAAGGAAAGAAAAATTTCGGGTATCATTTTTAACTGGAACATTTACTGATTTTGCTTCATGAAAATATCCATTTTAACCTTACCAAATGAATATGGACTCCCCCTTTTTTAGATTATATACGCACAGACAGAATAAAAGACTTTTTTTTCAAAACGGATTGTAAAATGGATTTAAAAAGAGTCCAAAACAGATTTTTTTCGGGACGTCGGTACTTACGTACGTATGTGTATATGAATGTATGTATTTCGCATACTTGAAAAAAGATTAGCCGTAGAACGTTGAAATATTGTAAATGGGGCTGCTATAACATCTAGTTATGCACCTCCTGTTTTTATTGTTATTGGCAATACCAGACGCGTGTACATATACATATCCAACCCCTTTCCCGGCATAAAAGTTCTTACCCGGCTTTTATTTTTACAGTAGTTGGTAGTAGTAATATATACTTCAATTACAGAAATGTTTTAAATATCTAAATATTAATTTTTGGGTAACATCAAATTAAAAAAAATAATTTTCGACAAATAATGACAAACTTTCTACAAATATATCTACATGTATAATAAAAGTTTATATACGTAGTTAGTGTGACAATAAATTTCTAGAAACATCGAGCTTTTTTTGTAAATATCTAATAATATTTAATATAATTTTATTGTTGTTCTAAAAGGAGTATTTAAAAGTACAAGGAAGTCATGCGGTGTCCAGAACAGATTTTTGTATACTACAAAGCCTCGTGCTTTAGCGTCTAGCATGATCCAGAGTTGGTTAATCAAGAATAATTTTAATTATAATTTATATTATTTAGCATTTTTAATTCTTATGCAAATCTTTTACTGACACATTTATGGTCGCGCTTTGTGTACATTACACATTTAAAACATGTTGTTATTTTCTCTTATATGACTTCTATTTTATAGACCTATTATAACAATGTCTGATAACTAATTATTATTACAGAAATAATCTCATTGTATATGGCCGTTTAGGAGGCAATTTTTAAAAATTTTCCGGTATTTGTTTCCTTTACTATATCATAACTGTACACCACGTCCACAAAAATCCTTATCCGACCTTTAGTTTCGCCACGTGTTAGTCATAGAACTATGCTTTCAATTACAGAAAGGTTAATGACGTAAGGATTCATGTTTTCGTATTTTTAAATTTAAAACATTTTTTTTTGAAAAATTATGAAATCTAACAGCTATACATTCCCCCAAGGCTTATATTTATATTTAAGGACATTTTGCACTCTTTATATAAAAATAAAATAAAATAAAATAAAATTTGAAAAAAAAAATGGAGACAGAAAATGGTCGAGATATATTCGCTATTAAACTTGCTGATTATATTCAGGGACCGTACAAAAACCTAAGAGCAAAATGTTTGCGTTTGTACGTAACTAAAAGTAATATTTAAGAGAATTCATGTTGTTAATAAATTAAATGACGAGCATTCTTTGCAAGTTATCGTAGAAAACACTGATCAGTAAAAGTGTTTTCAAAGCGAAGAAGTTATTCACAGAATCTTATAAAACACGTGTCGGCAACAACATCTTGTAAGCGTCAGAAACAGTACATTATACATGGGATATTTTATGCATTAATCAGATATTTTTAAAATTGCATCTGATATTCGTTTGTAAACAAAATCTTCCCTGGAATAGGAAAAATATTTAATTCCATGTCTTCTGCTTGGTTGACAGTAGATTTTGCTGCACCCTCTAAGGAGGAAGTTAAATGTTACAGAAAGAGTTAGAATTTATTATTATTACTGTTTCCCTGATAATAATGTAAAGCATATGCTAGCGTAAAATTGAAATAATCTTCCTTTCAAAGGAAAAGTTAATTTTTTAAACTTTTCATATAGCTTTGTTTAAGATGTTTATGTTGTGCCTCTAGAGAAGGAGAGAACACAACAAAACAAATTTAACAATTGCGTTGTGACTTTGTATTTTTAAGGTAACAACCCATGAACCTTGATGCTAGTGAATCAATGTATCCTAACATTAAAAAAAACACAATAATCGGTATTAACTTTTAAGAAAACCTTAGAGTTTATTTTTCGAACAGATCAAATTATGTCAAAATCAATTTTTGTAATAAACACATTCCACCTTGGGCTGTGAAAATAACCTGAGAAAATTATAACTTTAACAGCGAAACATTAATATTTGTTTTCAACAAATTCTGCAATTTCAAAATAAACAACATAAAACTTCTATAACGATTAATTAAGTGTAAGCATAACTATTTCATGGAGTAAAATTCATAGCAACTATTTCTTTAACATTATTTAAGCTCTTTCGCCTTATTATTGTACAGAAAATAAAGGTGCATCTAGTATATCAGGACAATCTTAAATTTTAGATCTTAATATTGCACAGAGAATAAGATAGTGAAGAATAGCCTGGGAAAAATTGTAACTTTAACAGCGAAACATTAATATTTGTTTTCAATGAATTCTGCAATTTCAAAATAAACAACATAAAACTTCGATAACTATTTCATTAAGTAAAATTTGTAAAATTCATAACAAACTATTTACTTTAACATTATTTAGGTTCTTTTATCTTATTATTGCACAGAAAATAAAACTTCTATCAGATTCAATTAACTGAGTTACACCAAAACCACCCTTTTAGGATGTTCCGTACTTGTAACTTCATCGTTTGGCTGACACTTTCTCATCGCATTTTTGTTGTTGTGCATTTCTCATATTAATCTGTAAAATCTGGCAACTGGAAAACAATGTCTGCCTCTGCTAATTGGCATCTAGTATATTCCGCTGCGTAGCAATAGAACGCTGACTCGCAATCTACACGCTGTTGTAACTGTTCCTACTCTGTAATCTCTACATATAATAAATAATAAATAATTAAATGATATCGTGGGTAACGCATTTCTTGCTACGCTGAACTACGAACGCTACCTACGCACATTTTTTGGTCCGCCGATCCACAGAAGAACCTAAACCTATGGATTAAACGCTATCGGTTTGTAACCAAAAGTAAACAATGACCATGGATATCACAACTTTAAATCGCAAACGCGGAAACATCAAAGGACAATTAACAAGGATTTCAAATGCTATAACAGCCGCAGGAAAGCAAAATGAACTGGATATCGCGCAGCTACAAGCTCATTTGGATACTGTGGTATATATTCATGAAAAGTTCGAAGTGCTGAAACACGACTACTACAGAATACTCACGGATGATGAGTTTGAAGAAGCGGAAGCTGTGCTGTCTGAAATGGATGAGAATATTAAAAAATTAGAGGTAAGTCTGAAACGCTCTATTAATAGATTTAAAAGTTATGAATCTGTAACAAATCAAAACAGTGACAGCCCTAAACAAGAAAGTTATTCTGTATGCAATGATCAATTTAAAAGGGCTTTAGTAAAACTGCCAAAAATTCCTCTTCCGAATTTTAGCGAAAAATTTGAAGAATGGAATTTGTTTAAGACTCAATTTAATAGTTTAATCAAAGAAAATCCCAAACTTTCCAAAAATGAAAAGCTCCAGTACTTACGCGGGGCTTTGAAAGGAGAAGCCAAATCATTAGAAACATAGACGATAACTTTTCTTCACTCTTTAAAGCTTTAGAACAAAGATACGAGAATAAAAGAATAATTGTAGACTGTCATATTAAAAACATTCTAAATACTCCATCAATAAAACATGAATCGGCTAAAGAGCTTCGCATAATGTTAGACAATATTAAGAAAAATCTTAGATCGTTAAAAATCTAAGATTTCGCAAGCGATAAACTATCGAATGTTCTATTATTAAATGCTGTTCTTGACAAATTAGATTGGTATGAGCTAACACTAAAAGATAATGAAGTACCAGATTTTGATACATTTTTGGAATTCTTAGATAGAAGATGTCAAATTTTAAATAGCATCAGCGCTAACATTCCATCTAAATTTAATTCGGAACGATCGAAATCTCTTTTGGATAAATCTAATAAATCACTTAAATTGTGTATCGCTTGTAAATTTAAACCGCATGTATTGTATCACTGCGATAAATTTAAACAAATGAAATTACCTGAACGAGTGAGTTTAGTCAAAAAACATCGGCTTTGCTATAACTGTCTTAGCGAATTTCATTTATTATCTCAGTGTAAATCGAATAGTGTTTGTTATATTCGTAAGAAAAAATCCGATCATCATACGTTGCTACATGCATATTCGGCGCCGCTGACGAATTCCAGTGCTCATGATGTAGACATCACGGGGACGTTAGAGCTTCAGGAACCAAATCAACAAAACATAAATTCGTCAGGGTCAACTGATTGGCATCCGCCAGAAAATGCTCGTATATCTTTCTTCTCAAATGGAAATAATAAGTTTTGATAAATACTGTAATAAAATACAGAAATTCAGCCGGTGAAAGTAGACCGTTGAGGGCAATCTTGGATTCGGCCTCTGAAAGTTCATTTATGACTACGAGAGCAGCCGATGCGTTAGGTTTGAAGAAAGGAAAAATAAACGTTCCGATAAGTGGATTAAATAACACACCCCTAAACATTAAGAAAAAAGTTTCAGCTTATTTATCGAATGAACGTAATGATTCACATTGGGAAATTGACTTATTAATTGTGCCTAACATTACTAATTTCACACCCTCCAAAAGAATTAATGTTTCGAATTTGTACATTCCACGGAAAATCAAACTTGCTGACCCATTATTTTTCTTTCCTCAAAAGGTCGATATTCTGTTGGGTGCTGAATTATTCTTCTCAATTTTGAGAGATGATAAAATAAAATTGGGAGACAATTTGTTCTTGAAATCAAGCTGTTTTGACTATCTTGTTTCGGGTAGTATTTCAGACAATAATTTGTGTTATACACCAACACACTGTTTCTTGTCTAAAAATTTAGAAATTCTCAACAAAACCCTCACAAACTTCTAGGTAATAGAAGAAGTAGAACCACGCAAAATCTGTAATGACGAATTAAATTATTGCAATGAACACTTCGCGAAAACACATTATAGGAAACCAGACGATAGATACGTGCTTGAAATGCCACTCAAACCAGAATCTTCGGAAACAATGTTAGGAAATTCTAAAGAAATCGCATTGAAAAGACTAGATCAGTTGTGGACACGCTTGGAACGTGATCCTATCTTGAAAAGACTTTATGTAGAATTTCTTAATGAATACAAAAATTTGGATCATATGGTGGAGGTGAAAGAAGATACACTTATAGATGAAGGGTATTATCTACCATACCATGGCGTATTGCGTCCCACCAGCAAAACAACTAAACTACGCGTGGCCTTCAACGCGAGTTCGAAAACGGCAAGCGAACATTCCTTAAATGACTTTAAAAGTGCTTTAAAAGAAGACCTCTTCTCGATTTTAATTAGATTTAGAAAACACAATTTCGCCTTTACTGCTGACATCAAACAGATGTTCAGAATGATTGAAGTTAATCCTTCGCAAACTAAGCTTCAAAAAATCTTATGGAAAGACAGCAAATTCGCGCCGATTAAGGTTTATCAATTACGAACTGTAACGTATGGGACCGCGTCCGTCCCATACTTAGCCACTAAAGTTTTACAACAAATTGCCTTAGATGAGGGAAAGAACTTTCCCTTAGCTTCAAGCGTAGTTCTTCAGGATTTCTACATGGACGATTGCCTTTCTGGTTCCTCAAAATTCAACGAGTTAGAAAAACTTAAGTCAGAATTAAAAGATCTTCTCCAAAGGGGAGGAATGACTTTGCACAAGTGGTGCAGTAATAAGGCATTATCCATTGAACTGCAAGAGTTCACGCTTGATCGAAATTCTAAAGAAATAATGGTTAAAACGCTAGGAATGTTTTGGAATAGTTTAATTGACTGCTTTACGTATAAAGTAAGCATAAGCGCTAATCCTAACTTCACCAAGAGAGATGTACTATCTCAAATAGCACGCGTCTATAATGCACTTGGACTCTTGGGTTCTGTTATTGCTAAGGCAAATATTTTTATGCAGCAGTTATGATTACTTAAGCTAGATTGGAACGAAACACTACCTCCAAGTATTGCCGAACAATGGAAAACCGATACCAAGTTGGTAGTACTTCAAGGTTTCTCAGACGCATCTTCAAAGGCTTACGATGCAGTGATATACATCCAAACTGTGTCCAGAACCGGTGAAGTAAATAGTACACTTCTTTGCAGCAAATCACGAGTTGCCCCTACAAAATTCATTACAATTCTACGTCTAGAACTTTCTGCAGGCCTTCTTCTCGCAAAACAAACGGAAAGGGCCCTAACAGCTGTTAAACTTCAAATAGACTCTGTGAAATTGTACTCTGAATCTACAGTAGCCCTAACATGGCTCAAGACTCCTTCAAAACTTCCAAGGCTATCATCAGGGTCCTCATGCAGCAGGACGGGAGCTGCAACAGGTAGCTAGAAGCCGTAGGTGCTCTTGGAATCCCCAGTACAGAGGGAGACTTCATCCGAAGAATTCTTAGAAATAATTTTTTTTCTTTAAATTGGTGGGGCAGTCTGTGCGTGTAAAAACTCCTGAATTTTGACGTTCATTTACATGAATGACTACTCAAGTAGGCAGGAAAATTTTAGAGGAGGCAAGTAAATTTTAGACTTTCATACTGAGGAATTTCTCTCGAGGAGGCAATTAAATTTTAGTCCTTGCGAAATCTCCAATCCGTCCGAAATCGAAAGGAGCCGTAAGCCCCTTCGAAGCTGCACAAATACGTGCAGGAAAGAAAGCGAAGAAAAGAGATTGAGCAACACTTGCACCGGCTTTTTGTCAAGAAAGGAAACCATATACCGCCAAGCCCCGCTAAAACAGGGTGAAAAATCCAGTACTCCAAAGCCCGCACAGACCCCTGTAAAAATTTTCCCGATTTCCGAGGTGTTGAACTAAACACAAATTGAAATATCGCCAAGCACACTAAAAGAAATGCGAAGAATCCGACGCAGGTGCGAAGCCAAAACCTACAACCTAAGACCCCACCGGAAATTCTCATAGTATGCCTCTTAACACGTAAGCAAAGCCTTAGAATTCAGCTAAAAAGTGCAACTTTTTCAATCCTTTCCCCCCCAATCCTTTTCACAAGCTAAGTGTAAAAATTTAGTTAAATAATTGACTGTATCTTATAAACTGTTAAAACTAGAATCTTGAAAGTGATCTTAAATTAAAAGGCTAATTTTTCTGCATCCAGTGATGTAAATTAATAATGGATCAACTCAAGTTAAGTAATATTAAATCAAGTTTATTACGTAGAAAAGCACCCAATTCCATTGTGTGTTCAACGCTTCTACGAGTAAAGAGTGGAAGATACATACAAATCTTAGCTACACAAAACCCCTAATTAAAATTAAACCAAAGCAAATATGAATACAGCATATTAAATAAAATACGTTGTGTAGCATAAATTTAGAATAATAATAAAAATTAATTCTTAAGTGATAACTTAAATAATTAAGTGAATTTGCTACACAGCATTTATAATTCTTCTTGAAATACTTACTAAACGCGCTCTGATAATATTTTTCTTCCTCCCAGAATGCATCTTAATAAGCCCTTGTAGCTTGTTCTATAATGTAAAATTGCTTCGTTTAGCTTTTTAAAATGTATTTTAATTTGAAAAAATTTAGTTTTGATTCCAGATTCCATTTTCATGTTTTCACATGAACTTTTATTCATTTCACCGCGAGCAAATTTATTTTCCTAGCATAAAGTTAGTAGCTATAGTTAAATATTTACATAATCACATGGTTGAGTCATTAGGATTTTTGATACTGGAGACGTGAAAAAAGCGCAGTGTCCTCATCGGGGTTCGCACTATGAGCCTCCCGAGTGCGCGTGGAGTGTACTTCCAGCTACACCAGGAAGGTGTGCGAAAAGGATGGAGAAAATACCTTATATACACCTCCTATTAAATGGCGACTGGGGATGAGGAAATCTAGTCGTCAAATCCTGTTGGGGACGAATTATCGTCAATGAGCTCTCCAATGTCCGAACTTCGGCCTTCCGAATACGTCTCGAGTGTGTGTCCAGTTACACCATGCGGAAAGGAGAAGAAACTATCTTATAAACCTAGCCTTCTTATTTCACCTGCTTATGCAATACTTTCAAAGGATAATGTTTTAAAAAGCAATATTTATTATTCTGCTCACAAATGTTCCCAATATATTCAAAAAATTTTGGAGATAACAAATAATTGCAACATTTTTCCAGCAATACTTAATTTCCTAAATGTATTTTTTGTTTAAACGCAGATAATTGTTTTTTACGAGTGGAAGGACTTGCAATACTTTATAGACTTACAATACTTTATAGAATAAATTTAAAAACAATGTAAAATATGAAAATGAAATTATTTTAATGTATAAACAAATAACATTGATAAATAACAATATGATAAATTTAATGATATGATAATATGTTGTAAAGTAAAGTGATGCTGGTCTTCTTTTCTTTTTATAACAACCTTTTAATGATTAATATCTTTTCTCTTTTATTGTAATCATCCGCTTGAGGAAGCATTCAGAGAAGTTAATCCATTATGCGTTCAATTAGAAAATTGCTTACAGAAGAAGATGCATATTCTTCGGAAGAAATATAACTGAAAAATTAAATGTGCTCCATCTTTTCGAGTAATTTTTTCCTACTTCAGCCTTTACGTTTTTTCAAGCTAATGTACTAAAGTTATGTGCTTTTCATGTGTTATATAAGCATGCTTTTCTTTTAATGCATTTTTATTAAAATAAAAATTTCGTTCACAGTCATTACATCAGTTGCATTTCAGAAATAATATTACATTTTCAGCCGGCTCATAGATTGCTTTTTAATAATTTCATTTTCTTCAAAGTGGATTTAAACTTTTTTGGCGAAAGAAACATATAAATTAAATTTGACCCTTTTAAAAGTATACAAAAAATTAAATTTTGAACTTTACAAAAAATCTTAAACTAAAAAGTTAGTCTTACTGTAATCAAACTTACAATTAGAAATTGTTTTATTTATAAAAAACGTTTTTCTTCCTTTTGAAATATTTTATGGAATGACGGAAGCATAAAAATCGTATTAGAACTCTAGTGTTGTAATATGCAGTATTTGCGATAATTCTATACATTTAAGTGACAATTGTCTGAATGATACTTTTTTCATTGATACACAGAAATATTTGCTTTGATAGTGAAATGCATTCTGTTTGGTTTCTATAACACGTATTTTTTATATTTCAATTGCATTCTCTCAGTTTATTATCATATGGATCAATCTTTTGAGTTGCACTTTAACTCAAAGAACTGTGCTAAAATTTTCAAGCATTACAGAAAACCGAAATCTGAAATTTGACACTGCTTTAGAAATGTAATTGAAAAAATTAGTTTATGTTCCTGCATAAGAATCTTAGTCTTCAAAAAGGAAATTTTATTAAAACACACCATTGCAAAATGCATCATTTTGAAGCAGAAATGCATTTTGCTTTTGCTTATATTGCTGTTCTGGGAATTTGAAGGATTTGAGTTTGTTCTTAAAACGAAAGACTTAATACATTTTGCAACCTCATAAAAAACATAAATAATAAGACTTCGTTCTTTCATTGCAGGGAATAAAATCAAATATAAGAATAAACAACATTTTATTTTATTTTAAGTAGCTTAAATGCGCATTCGTCTTTCATTTTGTTTCACAATTTAAAATTTCTTTTGTGCTTCAAAATGATGCATTTAAAAGTTTAGACAGCTTCGCTTAAAAAATATTCCTCTGCTGCTTTCATTTTATATCATCCTTAAGTTAAACAGGCAATAATTACATTACTCGCAAGTACAAAATTCCTATGCATATATAATGCTGTACTAATTAAACTAGTACATTTATTAGAGTAAGTCTGACTAGATAAAATTTGATAAAAAATATGCCAGCTTAGAATACAACTGATGTGTGTAACATTAAAACGTATGTTTTTAAGTTTTAAAGAGCATTGTGAGTAAATAAAGGTAAACTTAGTATTAGCATTTAAAATATCATGTGATCAGTATTTCGGTTGCTGTCAGTGACTATCATTGCCATCTCTTAAAGAAAATTAGTTGGTGTGAGTTAATAAATTATTAGCTTACGACTGGAAAAAGGTTCAAAATTCAGTAACACTATAGTGCTTCATGGCTAATAGATCTGTACTATTAATTTTCTCATTACAGTATTCATACATTTCGGACAAAATTTAGAAGAAAAAATAATCATGAAATGTATTTTTAAAGGTAATCTTAGAATGCCAGTAATTGATCAGTGATAAAAAATATCGTTATTGAGATGTAAACATTTGAAATCTCATGTGAAGGTGTGTTTTAGCGCAAATTTACTCTCGAATCATTGGGAGGGGGCAAATAATTTCCATTCTTTTTAAAATTACTTACAGATGTAAAATATTTTGAGCTTAAATTAATGCTACTCAATCGCTAGACACTATAATACGGTACTTTAATTTGCTTCTATGGCAATAATATGAAGACAGTAAGAATAGAAATATTACAATGCTTAACGTGGTATTATGGGATAATTCATATTTTAAGAACTAGATTTTATCTTATGATTTTAAAGTAAGTCTCTTTTCAGAAATGCCATTAAAAACAGATCAATCAAATTACTTATAATATTTTCATAAATCCTCTCATGTTGGCACCAGGCGCAAGTACTGACGTGATTGAACTTTTAACCTTTAAGAAAGTCTTAAATCAATCATGAAGCTGCCAAACAGATATTACATTAAGACGACTAATAGTAGAGGCTGAAGTGCAAAAAATATCCTTGATGCTCATATTCTGAAATCAGAAAACGTTACGAATTACTTACCATGAAATTTACCAGAACGTTTTACGTCAAACTTAAAAACGGAATTCATATCAAGTTATGGGTGAAAGGTAAATGTATTTTAAAGGTAATCTTAGAATGCCAGTAATTGAGCAATGATAAATTATCATTATTGAGACGGAAACATTTGAAATCTTATGTCAACTTGTGTTTTAGCGAAAATTTATTCTCTAAACATGGGTTATTTTCTAACTCCTCATTTTTAATTTGGGTATTCCCCCCTCTCAAAATCTCAATAATCACACTAAATTTTTCAATACCTTTTCTGAACTGCGCCATTTCAAGATCAGTCCATATTGTATGGCTTGCGTAGTGCAAATTCGGAACTTGAATTGTAATATTCCGAGAACTGAAACCTTTCTAAATCAAAACCTCCTCTTGGTGAGTCTCCATAACAGCTATGTTACAGGCTTATGTTCCAGTTGAATTTTCAATAATATCATAAAAATAGTTGCATATGAAAACTGACATTATAAAGGAAAGATGTTAAAGAACTCCGCAAGATAAAATATGAGTTAAGAAATTTAAAAATTAATACAAATTCTATTCCTTGGATTAATTATGCATACCTGATCAATTTTATACTATATGTTTCTGCTTTTCTCTTGTGTTCAAAAGTATATTAAATTTAACGTTTATCGAAACTTATAATTTTCAAAGGTTCCTGACATTTAGGATTTTAAAATAGAAATAAATATTACTTTAAAGCATTTCATATTTTATACTCCTTTTTTGCTGCATTATCGAGTACATAAGAGCACTGAGGAATGTTAGCCCGATCCAAATTTGTGTCATTTCCAATGTACGAATATTTTAGTGGTTTTCCCCGTGTGCAAAAGATATTCTCTTAGAACCAGTTTCTCTTGGAAAACTCGCCTTGGAAACGTTCGTGCTCTTAGCCCCCTTATACACTGGTGCATTTGTAAGATCAGACTCTTTTAGCCATCTTGCATGTGTCAAGATCTTAGTTATAAGCCTGACGACTTCTCGCACAGACGTGGAGAACAACAGCACAGGAGAAAAGACGTAAATAGACCTTTTTTAATCAAACTCTTTAACAAAAAGGCACGTACTTCGTGCCCACAGTAGCATCGACTACTTGCGGTGGAAACTTAAGGATAATTTAACAATAAATTCAAAATTCTAAATAGCAGTGCTAGAATACACAATTTACTTAAATCTAACAGCAACCTACACCCTACACCGGCGATAGACTTAGTAAACAGCCAGAATGCGTAGCCGCAACTAAGATTAACAGCTGGAGGAAAAAATAGCAAACATGCGCTACACTAGCGAAATCACGCTCTGTCTAACCTGCTTGTTTCGTCTGCTTAAATACTCTTTTCACTTAATTTGCATCCTGGCGGGGAAATGCGAAGGAAAAATAAGGAAAGCTATCAAAATTAAGATTGCTGATTATTCAAACTAAGGGAAATCCTAGAGATTTAATTAAACAAAACATTTAACAAAACATACAAATAAAAGTTACGAAAAAATTTCGGTATTTATCCGTTAGCATTTTGTTCACATTATTTTACTGTAGATTTTATACTAGTTTATATATGCATGTATTTACACAAACTAACCACAGAATCAAAATATAAAGTGTGCATCAATACTAGAGTTAGAACTTGTAGAACGGTAGAGTACACGCAGACGATTCGGTGTCACCAAGAGCGTGCAATCGGAAATGTCATATGTACGATACTATACACAAAGAAACACTAGATTCGAAACAAATACACACACGTAAAAGTAATAGATGTCGAAATCATTCGCCTAAATGTCCTCCACAAGCTATGATGCAAGCTTTCACACCGAAATCAAATAGAATTCCAAATATTCTGGAAGATACTAAGTATGTCATATTGGAAGTATCCAGGCAACATTCTCAACACTACAGCAGTGCATAAAACCAGTTCCCAGGAGCTTTAGACAAGGTTGTCCTACAGCAGTGTTTTCTTAAATCCACAGAAGCAATCAACGGTTGATAAATGCGGCTGTCGACCAAGTCAGTGCAACGAACCATCACGTCCGATCCACTAATATATAAGCCGCCGCCCTCTTTACGAGGTGCATACTGGCTAAATCCGAGTTTGTATAACAATTCGTTCTACTTCCTCTGCGTCCAGATGAGAAATGCCGCTTCTCTGCGAAAATACTTGTACTAGTCTCATCTGCTACTCCAGGAAAGCATACGTATAAAGACTTGATGGAGTAATACTAAAATTCCATGATAGGAATATGTAATATGTAAGATAAAAAGATGTAAATCAGCTTTATAATTTAATTTAATAATATCCTCTTAATGTCTCATTTTTAATTTGGGTATTCCCCCTCTCTATGCTAACAATCGTAATAACTTTTCTGGATTGCGTCATTTCTAGATAATTTCATCTTGTATTTTTTGTGTAACGCCGATGACGTAGCTAATTTGGAACCTGAACTCTAAAACTTCGAGTCGGAAACCTTTCTAACCTAAATCAAAAACCTTTTCTTGGTGAGCCTCCATACTGGATAACTGCGCACTTTAGCTTCAACTGCCTTGCAATCAAGACGCTACTTCGCTCCCTTTGCTCTGTCGTGCTACTAACTACGCCGTTACCTAAAATGTGATACTCTGTATAAAACTGTGGGATGCGTATTACGCCCATAATCATGTGTGACGTAAAATATGTTTTCGATAATTAGTTCCCGTGCAGCGTTAACAATTATATTCTATTCGGTCACGTCTGTCTATCGAGTGTCAGCTTTATAACTACGCAAGAATCTCTCCAAGTTATAAAGCAGAGAATCATCGTCAATCCGTTGCAGCTTACTCCAAGTCAACATGTTACAATGAAGTCGACTAAATTTGTTTTCATCGTATATCGTATAAAAGTCCGTTGCTATATGAAAGTTCAATAATTCATTAAATAATGTAGGTAGAGAGGTAAAAACTGACACACATACTCGAAATGTCGTGGGATTTTATTGAAAGCAAAAAAATATTTAAAACGTCCAACAGTAGGCGCTTCGCTTAATAACAAAAACAATAATTAGCGTCACAAGTGATTTTTAGCAAAGACTATGTTCTTTATAACAAATGTTAGCACATCGGCCCTCATTCATCAACAATACGTATAGTCGAAATACAGTGTTGTGAACAGTACTGTAGAGGATATCTGTAGGTATGGTGAGAAAATGCCGTCAGTTGTTGTCTTTTAACATATCGAATGAGGTCGGATGATCGCGGTAGACTTGCGATTTCAGGAAAATCCTACAACCAATAACCACACGGACTGAAATTAGGAGACCTGAGAGGCCAAGTATGACGAAAGTGGCGGCTCAACCCGCGATCACCACCAAACTATGTGTGCAAGACATCTTTCACACGTGTAACAATATGTGGTGTACCGCAATGCTGAATAAAAGTAATATCTTCCAACAGGTCTTTATCAGCCAGAGTAGGGATGATTCGATTCTGTAACATATCAGTTGACGAATTGTATGAAGATTTTATTTAAATTTTGCGCTTTCTAGGTTTGTATCTATGATAACATAACATTGAAAAATGTATGTAAATAGTTTTCTAGAGCGTAGAAGCGCAAAATCAATAATAAAAGACTACTTTGTTGTAATCAATGCCTAGCAGACATAGGATAAACTCACCGGATTGAGTATTTGTTACAAATTGAAAGAGACACTTTGAGATAAGAATTTTTCATTTGGATTTAAAATAATTATTTAATAAAATCACGTGAATATTAGAATAGTCCTTTATCAAACGTAGTCAAATGTCTATATAAAATCAAAAATCTACATTAGAAGCTGATCAAAACTCTATGTAATCATGAATGACTAGCGGAAGAATAATAAACAGCTTAGAGTAAACGATTGGTTCTAAACCTTGATTTAGACCTTCAAGAAATCAGTGATAAAATTTATGTAAGGAAATATGGAATGATAGAATTCGAAAAATATTCTTAGTAAATATTATTAAGCCAGTACTATTTAGTCCTGTCATTCTGTCTATACCGGCGGACACTGTTTCTTAATGCAAACTGGATGACATTATTCATATTTCTTGGCCTTATGGAGAATTACCTTCATAGCATCCTAAAAATGTTTTTCTTTCTATTACTTTATTATTTTTGAGCGATGGAATCTATCTTCTGAAATACATCCCAAACAAACAAGCGAAACTTATTCATGATTAGGGATATATGCAGAGTATAACAAATGCTTAAGAACACGTAATTATTGTAACTGCATTCTGTGGGATTTCAAGAAATCATGTCAAATCTACTACTTTGGTGACCGAAAACCTTCTACTACGGCAGAATATTTTAAAATTGTTATCCTTGAAATTTAGTCTCTCTTGGAAATAGAATTTAATTGTCTGTGCTTTCCCATGTGGGAATTCTTGGATGTAAAAATATTTTCGTTTGTATTCAGTGTTAACAGGATATTTCTGCTACTTTTCCACAGGTATGCGGAAGTATAGTGTCCTGCAAATTTATAAGCTGGTGGCTTGCCGCGCATGTTGATTAGTGGATTACCATTTATAGTATTTACGCTTATTTATTTATAGTATTTACGATGTCAAAAAATATTTAACGACGTATATTGTTTGCAGTGCTATCCTATATGTGCCATCATTCATGTTTGCGGTGCCATCATAAAAGCCTGACATTTGCAGGCATGTATTGATAATGCCTGATATATGAGTTATTCCCTTAGTCATACCTAGCATATGCATTGTTTCTTAAGCAAAACTGTCGCTTTTAGAAAACTTTATCTGACCTGTATCACATTCAAGAAGATATAGTGTATTATTTCCTATAACACTGAAACAACTGTCTGAAATCAATATCTTCTGAATCAAACAGTTCTGGATGCAATTGGAATACTTAAAACTTTATTGAAGACGATAAAATGATCGCACCATTTGTTTAAGAATATCTTATTTTATAAAATGCCAAGAAACAAAAATCATTTATCATATTCTCGAATCAATACAATGTGTCGTCTTCACGTTTAAGGAAATGTTTTTCACATAAAGAGAAAATTGCTTTATAAGATTGCATGTTTTGGAAAACTTCAAAAATATGGCGTTATATAACAATGTAAAATATAGAAAGAATATGGAGATTAATGAAGAATTAAGAAGACTAATTCGAACGTATGTGTAAAATCATTAAATGCTTCGGAAGTGAAGTAAGTTCCAGGATGGACATGTTTCCAGTTACTTAATCTGCACGGATTCACTCTCTTCCCTCGAGTGCCTTAAAAATATCTCATTATGTAACAATATTATTGTTAATATACAGCAATCTCTCGAAGATCTGCAGAAAAACGATATTTCAGTGTTTTTTACATTTGTCCATGGTCACTCGGGTAATTATGGAAATGAGAGAGCTGATTGGCTTGCTAACAATGCAACTAAAAATGATATTAATGTTGATGTAAATATTCCAAAATCGTACTTTAAAAAGACATTCAAAGCTAAAATGATTGAACAATGGAATTGTGATTATACACTGCTCGACATTGAAAATGCAACACCAAGAAGGAGTAGTCAGAAATTTATGCAAATTTTAGAGTAGACGCACGTCACTGAGTTATGCGAATGATGTGAAATGCGCAACTCTCCGACGCACGTTAAGTAAGATATAAGGGAAGGAACGTGCAGAATGGGCAATATTCGTGTCGGTATTTCTGCCAGACGAATTATCGAAGAAAGTTGGTTTTTGTCCCGGAGGATACGTGTAATAGGAGAGAATGCCAGGCTCCGTCAGCGAATGCACATCCAGCAGATAGACGATTTTACGAGGGGTATGGTGATCGGACTGAGAAAAGCGGATTGGTCCTTACGTCAAATCGCAGCTGATACCCACATGGATGCGAGCATGGTGCATTGGCTATGGCGAAAATGGTTGGAACAAGGGAACGTGGGAAGGAGGAGGGGTGCAGGTGCAGCCAGAGTGACGTCAGCACGCGTAGATCGACGCATCCGCCGACAAGCTGTGGTGGTCCCGCAAGTCACTTGTGCCGCAATTCTGCAGCATGTGCAAGATATCCTGGATGTTCCCGTGTCAAGAAGAACCATTTCCTGTCGATTGGTTGAACGTAGCCTGCACTCATGGCGTCCTTTAAGAAGACTGCCATTGGCCCCACAGCATAGACGCCAACGTTTAGAATGGTGCCGGACTGGAGCGATGTGGATGACAGAATGGCGAAACGTCGTGTTCTCAGATGAGTCACGCTTCTGTTTATCCAGTAACAGTCGCCGCATACATGTGTGGCGTCGACGTGAAGACACATCTAATCCGGCAGTAAATCTGGAACGCCCCACCACGCGACAGCTTGGCATAATATTTTGGGGCGCTCTTGCCTAGGATTCCAGGTCACCTCTAGTTCGTATTGAGGGCACTATGACGGCCCAACGATACTTGGAAAATGTACAGCGGACGTTGGCAATCCCCTACATTCAGTGGCTGCCTAATCAGCAGGATAACGCCCGACCACACAATGCTCGCATCTGCCAACATGCTCTGCAAGGTATACAGATGCTTCCCTGGCCATCGTACTCTCCTGACCTGTCACCAATCGAACATATGAGGTATGTGATTAGACGCCGTTTGCGGACTCTATCCCTGCCTCGTTCAGAAGACGAAGTATGGCAAATGGTTGAAAGGGAACGGAGAGCCCTCAAGACACCATCCGCATTCTTATTGACCCTATGCCTCCTAGACGTGTTTCTTCGTGCATCGCTATGCGCGGTGGTCCTACATCCTACTGAGCCGACGCCATTCTTGCTCTGTATTCTGACTATCATTTTGAAATAAAGATAACTTATTGCTGCTTGCTGTCTCTGTCTTTTTTCCAAATTTCATCACCTTCTGACCACTCCTTCTTGGTGTTGCATTTTCAATGTCGAACAGTGTATATCATCTGGAAAGGAAACTGTTACAAAAAAATTCTTCCCAAATGTTTTTCAAAGACTGAAAAGTAAGGACTTATTGCTCAATTTTAAGGTTACGCAATTTTTCTATGGAGATGGTAAGTTCAACGTTTCTCTCGAGCGGTTTAAGCTGACATCTTCCAATTTGTGTAATTGCAATCTTGGCGTTCAGCAAAGTGTTTTCCACCTGCCTTTTGATTGTCCATTGCTTGATAATGCAAGAAATCTATTGAAATGCAGATTAAAATTAATGGGAATTCATTGGCCGCCGAAATGCTATGATTCTGTGCCTTCACCTTCGGCCTACCGAGCTTTTTATGACTTTGTTGACTTTTATTTTAAACATTGCAAATGATTTGTTTATATAGTTATATCTTTTTTGTTTGTGTTTGATTTCATTGCATTACTGAAAGGTGATGTTATTTCTTAACATTTTGCTTTTTTTTACTTAAGATTTGTAAGCCTCGTGTGATACTTTGTGGTGCAGGAGGATTTCTCTTTCTTTAAATTAAACAAAAGTGAAGAATGTTTCAATTGTGACACATGTAATTACCGCTGTCTTATTCTTTGATTTTGTTCAATTTTTTTAACATGAAAAGCTCACATTCGTATTGCAAGTCAGAATTATCTGAGGCTTCATTAAAAATTTATAGATCTAGACGTATGCACATTTTCGCAATATGTTCCAAACATGTTAGCGTTTTTATTTGTTTAAATAATCCTTTTGTTTCTGTTTGACACACTCATTACATAATAATATAACAGTAGTATATTATTTTGAGGAGCCTAAAACATATGTAAAATACGTATTGTCAACATGAAGCTGAATAAATGCAAAATAATGCTAAAACTGTTATGACATTTGCGGAAGTAATGCAATATTTTCCTTTCCGTCCATATAAAAGATCGGAACATAAAGAATAAATTGCTGTAGAAGACTGCTGTATGCGCTGCAACATCAGGACCTAGAGCGCAATAGAATCATAAAAAATATGGAAAGAAAATAGGAGTTACTTCAGCGTAATGGCAGGTTTTACGGCGCCGTAACTCAATGGGGCCACAGCCATGGATAGTTGACTCAGAATCTAATTTTGCCCAGGAGTTTTTAAGCACCCCGCGAATAAAGCTGTCAAAGTGCATAAAATGTTCATTTGGTTGAGAAGAACCAAAAGCCAACAACTCCGTATCTCTTCTGCATTTGCCGAATCGCAACTCTAGAGAAGTTTTATTAGATTAAAAGGTGTTTTTCGGCGCTTCTTCGAGAGCTGATGACGGTGGAAAAAAATTAGCGAGAAACTTTCGGCTTCTTTTTTCTGCCAACGTTTTTTCTTCATTGTAGTTTTATAAATCTATGGATTTTATGTAATGTTACAGGATTTTGATAATGTTTTAAAAGAAATGGGGAGTAATGAATAGAAAACGAAATTTCGTGTTTTTAATCATGTTATTGATTTATAGCAGAGGAATTTTAACAAATAATCAAATTAAAGTATGCAAACGAATTTCATAATTTAATATTTTTGTTAAGATTGATTAGGAATGAAGTCGTGCATGGAAATTTTTCAGTAGAATTGATGAATTAATATTTTGTTAAAGATAATGCATTTGCTCTCTAATATGTGAAAGCTTTTAAAATATGAAAGAAGGTGATGTTATTTTCTCTACGCTAAGAAACTGGTGATACGAAATTTTCTGTTTTTGTTTTTCGCCAGCACGTAAATCATTATTCATTATCGAAGTCTTATAATAATTTTTGATGGCGGGCACCCAGCCAATTTAGGCTTTGGACGCTACTAAGGCCAGAAACGGTGGGAGCCACCTATTAGGCGGCCACTGTGTCCTCTTATCAAGGGACAGACAACTTGCATCCATACCTTCTCCGGGATTCGAACCTGGGCCTTTCGATACGACAGTCAGAGTTCTAACCACCAGCCTTATGACACTTACAAATAAAAACTTTCGCGTCTTATCTACAGTGCAACTGTGATAAAAAAGATGTAGGGAGAGATTCATTCAACATATGCAAATGTAAGATATCGTTTATAAGGCTTTTTTAGATGTTTTTACGACTTTCCTCAACATCTGGAAACATTTAACATTTCAGTTTCTGTCATCGTTTGCGTATAAATTCATTTTTAGTAATTAAAGAATTTTTGTTTCCAAGGATTCCCTAAAATGGAAATTGTACTTGAACAAAGCAAATGCATTACATTTTGTTTCGTAATGAAATTCCTGGGATAAATCCTTTGAAATCTTGCAAAAAAAATCTGAGAATATCAATGTTATCAAAAATAATACTTCGTAATTAGTGTAAGGTGCTTAAAGAAAACTGAGAATGCGTTGATATAACTAAAAATTGCTTTCGCTTTAGAATTCTAATTCAACATTCGAGCAAATAAAATAATCAAACCTTCTTACCTGTCAGACGAGATCAATTCAATACAATATTCTATCCAATTTTATTGACGACACAGACAATACACGACGAAAAGAAAACACTTATAATTAGAGTTACATATAGAGTTCGCACTTAACATTTTAGAGTTCACCATTCTTCGCAGTCTCAATCGCAACTAATTTTTACTCAAAAGGAAGTCAGACGCACAGCGCTATCTGGCTCCTGTAATTATAGTTTCTACATGCGTCGAAGATGAACAAGTTTTTATAGTATTTATTATATGCTTCAAAAATGAGTAACATTTCGATCAGATTCTAGATTTGCCGCTTTTGTTCATTTGAAAATTAGGTATCTTATAAAACAGTTTTTAATCATTTGGCTTGTATCAAGCAATTTTCAAAGATCAATTCTGCTTGCAAGATATCTCATCTGAAGCTGTTCTAAAATCTTTAAACATTTTACAGATAGCAAAAATGTATTCTAGTAGACTAGAAGATACTTTTTCAAAGAGAGCCAGGCCTGCTAAAAGCGCATTACTCAGTTTTGAAGTATCCATATAAGTTAGAAACATTAACATTCTTCAAATCAGATGATCTAATGATCTAAGTGGAGTGAAAATACCAAAAGCTACTTTCTGACTTCGATATCTCTGTTGATGAAATTTATCCGATAGTGCTGTGGAATGTGTTCTTTGAAGGAATTTTAACCGAAATTCCCCTTATTACAAAATTCGTATTTTTTGTATATCTAGGAATTAAGTACTCATTAACAATTACTCATATATAGAACTATGCCAAAATACGTTGTTTTAGAAAGATGCTCTCTTATTGTGATGACGCTTTCATCTCGGATAATTAGTTCTGGCTCAAACTTTTTTAATGAAAGTTAACTGTTTAACCATTCTAGTCAATCTTCATATAACTTCGATATATTTTTTTTTACTTTTACAATGGCGGCTACTCTGGCTACTGATTCTGGAAGGAACCACACTTCACAGAATTCTATAAATTTAATCATTTGATACTTGGTGAACATGTTATCTACTAAATAAATTTTGTTGTGATATCTCTTATCTTTCTTGGTGTTGCAATTTGGGTGGCCAGCAGTGTATTTTGATTTCATAAGATTTTTTTTTGATTTTTTTCACATCACCTTGTGGTCAACGTCTTCGATTATAAGATTTGGTTTTTTATGTAAACGTAGTTAAAGCACATTGCATCTTACAGTCAATCGAGTTTAGATTTTATACTTCTCCGCAGTAATTATTTTGAATGTACACCTTTATCAAACGCGGCCTTGCACAACGCGAATTTGCGTATACGTGATTTCTTAATTGCCTCCATTTAATTTTATCCAACGCGAGAGTTTCAATTATACGCTATACGCTGAAGAATGCTGGGCGTATTGCGACAGCAGTGCGCACTTTACTCAACTTCAAACGTACAACAAGGATTATTATTTCGACAAGAAACTTTTCAACATATGGGGTCACTGACTCATAAGTCAGTTCAAAAAATTATTACTTCTGTGTTTTCATTTCGGTTATTTATATTGTAGAGACATTAGGTTATTTCGAAGCAGAACACATGAAAAATAAGAATGCCCTCGCCGGGATTCGAAAATCGGACCTTCGAATACGCTCCGAGTGTGGTGACCATTACACCACAAAGGCATGCTAAGGAGGCGGGAGAAATACCTTATAAATGACGACATATAAATCAATTGTTGGAAAGAGCATAACTTTATCCGTATATTGACCTTGCTCTTTAGCAAAAGAAATAAAAACCCAAGCTTATATAGAAAACCTGCTAGGAATTGCCCGCTAGCTGAATAACCCAGGCGGAGTTGCTATCATTTCACTGACGTTATCAGAGCTATAACTACTCCTTGATCTCTTTTTGAATTTGCATGTCTTTTAAATTAAAAATGCAATATGCCACCTAAAAGGAAGAACGAACTTGATAAAGAAGCAAAACAAAACTCAGTTTCGACATTATCTCAAAAAATTGAAATTTTAGTTAAATTGAAAACTTTTACTCGTGTTTTATTGCTTGTAATAGATTTATCTATAAACCAGTCACGTATAAGAACGATACAAAAGAATGAAGAAAAGATGCGATCTAATGTCAAAGCTTGAGATGATACTATGGCAAAAGTTTCTTATGTTCCAAAAAGATTTACACAGTTGGAAAAGATGTTAATAGCTTGGACTGAGAAACATGTATTGAAAACAGTTCAGTTATGTATGGTGTCGTTATTTTGTTTTCTTTCACTTTTAACAAAGATGGCAGTCATCAATGTAAAGCTTCAGAGAGAAGCTGGCTGTGCAGGTAAAGAAGCAGCAGAGAAATTCATATCCACAATTTTTGAAATTGATTGAAGATAATGATTACGTTCCACAACAACTTTTCAATGCGAAAAAGATGGGGCTATTTAAAAACGAACGAAGCAACAAACCTACCTCACAAAGCACAGACGTTATTGTACGTTTTAAAGCTTTTAAGGGAAGACTCATTTTGCTTTTATGTAAAAATGCATCCAGCGACTTCAAGTGTAAACCTCCGCTCATTTATGGATCTAAAACATCTCGTTCACTCCAAAGAAAGAAAATTAAGTTATTGCTGGTTTTCAGAAAGTGGAATAGAAACCCAAATTTCTTATTAATGGTAACAAAATTCCTCTTTAACGACTGGTTTGAAAATTCATTCATTAAAGAAGTCACATGTTACTTATAATAACAAAACTGAGCTTTAAAAAGTTCTCTTAATTCTCGATAAGGCTGCAGGAAATAGTGCTGGAGCCCTCACAACATTGTATTTAAATGTAGAGGATTTATTCCTTTCCATGAACACTACTTCTTTAATACAACTAGTGGATCAAGGGATCATAGAAACTTTCAAACCTATTTACTATGCCAGGCATGTTTACTTCCCTGCAAATAAAGCACTAAACGAAGGAAAGCAGGACAAACTGAAGAAGAATGAGAAGCAGTCCAACATAAGGTACTGTCCCATTGAAATGATTAAATTCGCATAAGAATGAGTGAATTATCAACAATGAATGCTTGTTAGCGTCAGCTCTGGCGAAATGTTGTCAAAAATGTTAAGGGATTTCCATCGATTGAAAGTGGAGCGAAGGAAATCATACGAATTGCAAAAGCAATAGACGTCCAAGTATTATCAGAAATGGAATACCAGCCGACGGTGAGAGCAGTCAGTGAAGAAGATAAAGACCATACAAGAAATACATACCTTTTACCATACAAAAAGTTAAACTAGCTGTTAAAAAGGTACAGAAGGAGTAATATTTGTAATGAAGAACAACGCAAATGAAGAAAGAAGAGAGCACGTTATGAGAGAGATTGAAACACTTTTAAAGAGTTGCGTCAGACGTTTTCGCAAGCAAAAATTATCAGCTATTTAGAAAACTAATTTTATCATGTACCTATTTATTAAACAGGGAACGAAACCCTTTCAAATAAAATTTGTTTCATTTCCTCTTTTAATTAAAATAACATATATTTTTGTATAAATTACTAATACGTCCTTAATCTGAACTATACCTAATTCGTTTATTCCATACAAATTTAACATTGCAGAACGCGATTTAGCCGTACGCTCAGTGTGTTAATGATGCAACCTCAGCGTTCGGCAAGCCTTTCCTGTACTAATTTAAGTAGAAGTATTTTGTTGGTAGTACTGAAATCAATATGTGCGTTTTATAAGCGATGGTATTTTAGAGCTAGAGAAGTGTAATATATAATATCTAAAATTTAAGTGCTTTGAAGAAAGTTAAGTATCTATGCATAGTTAAACACACTTTTCTAGAAAATATGTCTGTTTATATCATTAGGAAGGACTCAAGAGGGAATAATCTCTCTCGCACAGAATGTTTCCCTTACTCAGATTCATTATAATACCTTAAATTTTGAAATCAAAATATTTCCAAGATTTAGATAGCGTGTTCGCCTAATTTTAAATTCCAGCTTCACGTGTTTCTTTATTAATTAATAAATTTGACTTCCCAGCCGCTACGCTAAGGGATTTCTAACAGTTACAGCAGTTAAAGCTGCATAAGGTGTACAGTCATTTTGTATTTTTTGAAGCAGGTGATATGAAATTGCGCAGTGCCCTTAACGGGATTCGAACACCGGATATCTTGATTGCTATTTGAACGTGCTATGCAATTGCACCTCAAAGGAAGGTGGTAAGGAGGGGAAAAGTACCTTGCAAAAGTTCTGATAGTTGTACAAACTTTAAATCACTAGAGTAGAAGTCGCTGCAGGAATTCAGTAATAATAATGTAAAATGAGCTGATACATGTTTGCAGTTCTCTTCATTATTTGCGTTCATCTTATACACTTTTATAACGAATGCATACCTCGAACGCGAAGAACTAAGAAGAAGAAATTAAGAAACATAACTAAAAAACAAAGGGAAGTTAAATAATAGACTTGCCAGTGAAATAACAGTCTTGCAAATTTTCATAACCTTTTTATAATCAAAGAGTTATTAGCCATTGTGCTAAGGCATTATTCAAATGTACGATAAAATTTACACTGTTAAGCAATGACGGAAGATAATAAAATATTGTGATAATTATTTTTATTTAACAAAGTTTGGTATTTGTACTTTTTGGACAATAAATTACTTTTCACGAAATGTAGGAAATATCAGCATGTTGGTATTTGTAGTTTTTGGAAGTAAATTATTTTCACGAAATGTGGGAAATATGAGTATGCAAACATTTTATGATATTATTTAATATTTTATGTACGATGAGAAGTCTGCGTTTTGCCATGACTACGCTCGCTTTATTAGTATATATCACATGTCATGAATTGGCTCATTAGACTGCAGTCATAGCATATGAGATGTTGATATGTATAAACCTACAATACAGACAGTTGAAACAACCGTTTTCGACAGGCTGCAATCTCGATACACTGTAATTATTAGTCACAAACTGTAATTATTAGTCAGAATGCAGTTGTGCTTTCATGAAGTAAATAATAAGGCTGGGTATTCTAGAGGAATATTAATCCAAAATAGAATCTTCTGGTGACAAAAAGAAAGTAATAATCACAACAAAAAAAATGCAAACTAACGCATGAAAAATTGATTTTAAATTCTTAGATATTTTATCGAGTAAAGTACCAAATTTTCGCCCTTAAAATAAGAAAAGAAGTAATATAACGAATCAGAGTATTGATGAATTCTAGAATTAAAGAAGACCACGTTTTAAAAGGGCAACTTGATGCAGGACATACAAATAATATGGAAGCCATACTCGTGTTCAGTATTAGAAGAGGACTCAGATTAATGCTAAGTAGAATATAATTTACATATCATAAAAAAAGTTCAGGTTGCTCTAAGTTTTATTCTAATTTAATTAGAAAAGTACATGACACTCTACACGGAAATCTTCCTACAATTAAAATGAATATTTACGCCATAAGCTGCGTGCTCATCGTGTTCTTAGCGAGTCGTATTTTGAAGGAGAAAACAACTACTATCACGCCGTGACTTTCAGCTAAATTTCGCCAGCTTGTATTCCAAAGAAAATTTCCACAGCATCCTGCGTCGTAAAAAGTATGCTAAAGAGTTTTAGCACCGAAAGGAAAGGAGACGCAACTGTAGCGTGACGGTGGAATTATAGACTAAACATGAGAGAAAAACGTGCCTAGAATTTATGGAAAACTGTTTTTCACGGTCCCCCGCTGCACTTCAGATGAGAAATAATGTGAACTAATTAGTAATAAGGGTGAATAACTCCATAAAAGTGCTACTGCTGCATGTTTATTTGCTTATTTATTGTGTGTTTCAGATGTAATTTAATTGTGAAATCTCAAGGTTAAAATCGACGTTTTGTAGGTTTGCCTATTGCAACACAGGGAAACAGTAATGTCAAATAGAATTTAGTTATGCTGTTAATTGCTTATTATATCTAGTCAGAGTTAGCCTTTATTTTTTTGCACAATTTTTAAGTATAAATGTACGGCAAAGAATAAAATACATAATAAAGATTTTCACAAAACAGAAAACAATTACTTTATAAATGTTATCAGCGGCCGAGAAATATAAAAAAGAATAGGACATAATATTTTGCAGTCAATAACTATTTTAAGCAGAATAGTATTTTTCACTTATAAATTAGTAAAATGCTATCCGAATTATGTCATCTGTCTCTCTTTATGCTATGTTATACTATAGAATATTATGTTGTTAAAGAATACTTTAAATGTCTTTTCCAGTGAAAAATTAAAGAAAATTGTCGCAAAGTAAAACGACACCATGATATACTATTATGAAACAGAAAATGATTTATGTTTATAAATGAGAAGAAAATTTATTCAGTAGAAGTGTTGAAGAAAACATAATTCGAAATTAAGATGATTGAAAACTAATCTAAATATTAATGATGTTTAACATTTTTAAAACGATTTCGACAAAGTATTAATAAAAAGGCACATATTTTGGGATAAAATTTTCTGGCAACAGTTTATACTTTGAAATAAGAAATTTCTTGTGCTTTTTTTTTTAAATTCTTTCTTTTTTAAAAATTTTGCATGCAAACAAGCTGTGAATTGAAGGATAAAATTTTGCGCTTTCCGAAGAGAAACATTGATAGTCCGTAAACGTTTGAAATACATGGCATTAAAATTTCTAACTGCAGAAAGAGAAACATTGATAAGTGGAAATGGAAAAATCGGTCAGTCGTTACTTCTATATGAAAAGAATTATGTCATCTGTGATTTGAAAGAAATTGGATATATGGACATCTTCAAACGAATACTCGAAAAAAGTACGTATTATTTTCAACCTTTTTAAAATTAAATTGTCGGTAAAACAGATGATAGCTACTGCCGCCAGAGGCGCCATCTGTGAAAATTGTGTAGTATTTTGTGTTTTAAACTTGTCAAGAGATGACCCTGATACTTGTTTTATAGCGCCACCTCGCGGCCACTTCTATTCAGATTTTTGAGTGTGTTCTGAGACGCCGACTAGAGGCGCGAATTATTCGGCTTTCTGAATAAATAATAAATTAGTTATATAGTCCATTATGGTGTTCTTGTGTAAAGTGTTTTTATTTTAAATATAAAGTTAGCTGACCTACTGACGGAGCTCGTTGTTGGACCGTCGAGCCGGAGATAATTGTGCAGCGAAACAGTATGCGCCAAATTCTCTAGAACGTGTATCAAATTCAGAAGACAAGCGTCATGAAAAGAAACTTATGGATTACTCTTAATCAGATGGTACTAATTCTAAGAAATGGGTAATTGTGAAAATAGCTTCAAAATGTTTAAAAGTGCCAAAAAGGAAGATTATTGGCATCTTGCTGTAGAAATGAATTTAGATATTTCAGAAGCGAAACCTATATAATATTTAACTGATATAATTAAAAACAGTAAATGATATAAAATGACCATATATTAATTGAAGGTATAGCAAATAATATGTATTAGTCCAAAGGGGCAATTTGCCCAGAGGGACTATTAATTTTGTTTAGGCATTTTACGTTGATTCACTATAAATATCGGTTCATTTTTCAAATTGTTGCCGCCAAATATTAGAGCCTGTATTATATTTAAAGAAACTAAATAATTAAGAATCTGCATAAATGTATGTATGTTTTGAGTTTAATTTTATTATAGATTAGAGTGAAATATATACTAAACGAACTCTGCTATCTCAGATAACAAGAATATTTGATTCCTTAGGTCTGATAGGTCCAATCATTACAAAGGCCTAATGTGCATATTACAAAAATTATTGTTGTTAAAATTAAATTCGTGTGACACTCTTCCATTAAAGAACAATGTAGAGTGGAAGTTGTTTGTTAATTTTTTAGTGGCTGTTAACCTTATCAGTGTCCCGAGATGGGTTCTACATAAACAGTCTGTGAATATAGAGTTGCACGGATTTGCTGGAAGTGGAGAGATCACCTATGTCAAATCCATTAATTCTTATGGTAACTGAAGTTAAATGTCTCATTATTAAATTCAGGGTAGCGCATATAACGTGTGTACCTATACCGCGTCTCAAAGTCTGTGCTGCTGTATTATCAGTTTAAAACCTTTTTCTGGACAGATAGCACCATTGTACTGGCATGGTTAAGAAATGAGCGTAAATATCTCCAAACGTTTGCTACTAATCGAATATAGATCATCCAAAATTTATCTGTGGTTGAACAGTGGCATCACATCCCTTCTAAACAGAGCCAAGCTGATCTCATATTAAGAGGTGATGATCCGTTCAAACTGCAGCTGTGCAAACTGTGGTAGTGTGGTCCCTCATTTCTACTACAACCTGTGATGGCTGAGTGCCAAAATGATATCCCTGTGGAAACTACAGAACTGCATCTTCGTGAATTAAAATCACTCCTAGTAAGTGTCACTTATCAACACTTCTGAGCATTTAGATGCAATCAATAAATATCCATCTTACAATAAATTGCTGAGTAGTGGCTTGGTGCAAGAGATTCTCGCATAAAACTAGGCATCCATTTCATGCTACTCGCGGAACGTTGACAAGCAGTGAACTTTGTGGTGCTTTCTTGTGCATTCTGAAAAGCATTCAATAGATTTCATTTGTGACACAAATCCGTCTTTTAGAAAAGGGTTCTCCTATTCCTAATGGTAGTAAAATAATACTCAGAGTGGGAGGGAAACGAAAAATACAGTGACTTAACGGAAATAAAAAACATCTTATGGTTCTGCCAATTAACATAATTTTACTGTATTTGTGGTTAATCATTTTCATGTTCTTTATTTTCATGCAGGTGCTGAAACAACACTACCACTTACAAGGAATAAATTTTGGATTGTTTCTGCAAGAGATATAATTAGAAAATTATATTTAATTGTGTGATTTTAAAAAGGTAAATTCTGCGCAGCAACAGATGGCTGATGTATCAGCTGCGAGTGTGACCATATTCAGAGTTTTTGCTAGAACAGGACTTGATTTGTGTGATCCTTTTGTGATAAAACATTTTGCAAGCAGATGCAAGTGGGCGTAAACAGGTAAAAAGGTATTTATATGTATTTTTGTTTGTTGCACTATGAAGGTCTTCCAGTCTTAGATATTTTGAGGGACAACGGAAGAAATTTTGCAGGTGCTCATAGAGAATTAAGAGCAATTCTGAAGTCTTTATTTTTGGGTAAGAATAAGGAAGAAATCAAAATATTTGTTGCTACTGAATGCATAAATTGATACTTTAATCCTTTTTCTACTCCTCACTTTGGAGCTTTATGGGAAGCTAGTGTAAAATCCCTTAAATATCACTTGAAGAGTGTGATGGGAAAAGCAATTTTAACTTATGAAGAAATTTGACTTAAATTGTTCAAACTAATTCTCAACTCCCTTGCCCCATTTCAGATGATCCAAATGGTATTAATGCATTGAAACTTGCTCACTTTCTTATTGATTCATCTTTAATGGCATTACTCTAACCTAATTTTATTGAGATTCCTTTAAATCGGTTGTTTAATGGCAAATGATTCAGAAACTAACTATTTCAAGGTCTTTGGCAAAAAAGGTCATCTGAATATTTTAAAAAAACTTTTAAATAGACCTAAATTGTATAAAGGAAAAGTAGAAATAAAGGAAGGAGATTTATTTTTAGTAAAGGATTCGGGTAACTATTCCCCTTTAACCCTTTGAAGCGCGTGATATTATTTTTATAATTTATTAACTAAAAACTCTAGAAATTGAATAATATGATCCTAGAGATAAATAATATATGAATTAGAAAACATCTACTCTTGCCCATTAATCTGCGGGTGGTGGTCCCACGGGTTTTTAAAACCCATCCAGATCAAAATAATATTTTTCGAGTTGTGACTCTTAAAGATAAAAGTGAAATCTATATGAGGCTAATGACAAAGATTGTACCTTTGCCTTTTGTTAATGAAAAACTTCCGACAACTTAATTATTTTATTCGTAGTTAGTTATCAAGTTTTGAGTATTAGTATATTATTGTATAATCATTATTATTATTATCATCTTCGAATGCTGTGTTTTTAATTGATATAATTTAGTGTTATATAATTGTATTTTATATAGCTTGTGTTTGTAAATTTATTATTGAATATTTTCAATGTTCAAGGCCTGGTGGCTAGAGGCGTCATCTGAGAACAAATATTTTGAGTTCTAAACAGGAGGACAGGAGACCGCTGATGAGCAGCTGTAGTGTCATGAAGACTTTCATGGCAGCTGTCTCGCCATGAAGACGTGTGTTCTAAACAGCCAAAAGATGACGCCGATGCTTGTTTTATAGCGTCACCTCGCGGTCACTTTTGTTGAGTTTTTTGAGTGTGTTCTGAGACGCTGCCAAGAGGTGTGAATTATTTGGCTCTCTGAATAAATAATAAATTAGTTATGCAATCTTCTGTGGTGTTCTTGTGTAAAGTGTTTTTATCTTAAATATGAGATTAACTGAAGTATTGACGGGCCCATATGCGAACGCTGAAATCAATTGTAAAATCTTGAAATATGTCTTCCGTAATAATAAAAATAATGAACCAGGATTTACAACTTATTGAAAGATAAAATTATAATGTTCACCAGGTTTTGCCGAGGCATGGGGCTCAACTCAGAAGAATTTTTAGTACCCTATTAAAGTTATTTAGCGGGAAATAAATGGAAATACATTGCAGCCCTCGATGGAGCACCCTTAACAAAACAAGGTTCATTTTGTTATAGAAAAAAATGTATAAATCTGATTATCTCAATGCAAAGAAACTTTTATCAAGGGATTAATTGTTCCAAGATTCTCTTACAACTGAAAATTAAAAATAAGAAAAGAGGAACAAAATGTTAAACTCACCTGAGCATACTATAAAGTTTTATGTCCAACAGTTACAGAAGAAATTCAGTATTTTATTCCAATGACTTTCTAAAAATGAAATTTCCCCAAGAAAAAGCAGCAAGTTACGGTTTTTAAAGAGACTTTACGTTCCTTGAAAAAAAATAAGACTAGTGCAGGTATTGCACATATACATTTTCAGTGCGTTCCTACAAAATCCCTTGACGTATCATCTATAGATCATTCTGTCTGCGGTCTCTTGTAAATAGCTCTTTCTAAGCTTAAAACCTCTACGACTGATGGACTCTGGAAAGCAGCAGAAGAGGAATGGAAATCAATACCTTTGGTAATTTTAGGGAAAGCCCGTCTATCATGCAATTCACGATGCATTCATATAGTCGAGAAAAATGACTAACAGATCGAATATTTAAAAAGTATTCTTTACATACTAAGCATTAATTAAACGACCCCGAAATCTGTCTACAGATGTGTAAATACATTCCGTAATAAGTAGTAGTTGCGGAATTTCAACCCATGGAGCAAATAAAGCACTCCAGTGATCGGAAGTCTGAAAGTCGCATTATGTGCCACCAGCCTTTTTAAATACGCTGGGATATGATATGATGATTCAATAGGTATTTTACTTTTGATATCATATACATTTGTTATTTACATATGTTGGCTCTTTAGAAATGTAGCGCCATAGATTTAATATAAGAGCTTAGCTGTTTGGTCAGTATCTTCTGTGATAAAAAAATCTCTCGCAAAATGTATGGTTAGTTATTTCTATACAAAATATAGATGGTTATTACCTTGTCAACTTCAAAGAAACATCTTACGAAACTCCTGCGTTTGCTCCAGCGCTCCTAATATTCTTGAAAACATTGAAAGAATGTTTTTTTTAATTTATTTAGAGTGATCATCACATCATTTTGGATAGACTGGATTCGCTAGAAGATTCAGCTTTGTAGAACCATGTAAATAAGAGAGAGCAGTGAGATCAGAAGTTAAGAAATCTGATAAATATAGTCACTCTACCTTGACAGGAAATTGCTTCTAATCACAGAAACCCAGATTTCTTCGATCAAAATGGGATATCTGGCCAAATTGTCGAAAAATGGTTTAATTTACGCGAAGCAACACGAACCATGTGAACAATCTCTTCCAGATGATGCCACAAAAATATTTCTATTATATATAATATAATATTATTCTTCATTAGAAATATATTGTATCTAACAAATATTTCGACCGCTACACCTTCTGAGAGACAAATTCAAATACTGCACACATATGATGTAACTTTCCACTTTTGAAAGAGGAATATACGTTTTAGATTATGATAATGATTTGTTAATTCTTATGGTCTTTTAACAAAACAATACTAAAAGTCAAATTTATTTCTGATGACTATTCCTTTCAGATTATTAGAAGGATAAGGAATTAGTATTTAATACTTTATACGTAACCACGAATTAATACACTCATATCCATAACGTAAGGATAATTCGGAGTCACGCGGAAATCGAACTCTAAAATAAATATATCACCTGTAAAATCACTACATACATCTTCAAGAATCATATGCAAATTTCAGGAAGTAACCAGATAACACCGATGGTATGTCACAATGACGAAAGTGTAAGAGAGTGATATATAAGGAATATAGGCAAAGAAGTAAAATTGTTCGCAGGCGCTTTATAAGCATTTCAGTACAATAACCGAATAGTTATGACACAAAGGACGCATTTGGATGATTTTTTACGTGATAGAATTATCGGCCGACTGGAATGTGGGCGTACACAACTGGAAGTATCAGACGAACTTGGAATTGCCCAGAGTGTCATCTCCAGGCTTTGGCAATGATTCCAAGATGATGGTAATGTGAGTAGACGTTACAGCACAGGTCGATCCCGAGTTACAGCGCCGAATGAGGACCGGTATTTGGCAGTTACTGCTAAAAGAAACAGACGGAGCATAGCCTCAGACCTGTCTCGTCAGCTCTCTTCAGCCACTGGTACG
>KL812313.1:0-28951 GCA_000611955.2 Stegodyphus mimosarum | reverse complement strand
TGTCTAAGTACAGATCCTAGCCAGTACTTCCCAGGAATTCTCCGGAGTCAACCCCCGGGGGGAAATGCCTCCGTGGAGGGCTTTCTAAGAGAAACTTGCTCGCATCCACATTATGCACAGGGAAAACCACAAAAATTCCATTTTGAAAGGTAAAAGTAGTGGCCCACCAGCGGCCGAGCGGTTAAAGGCCGCTGAACACTGGTAGTTTGGTGCGATGTTCGAGTCCCGCCGAACGGGCTGGCTGCATGGACGTTTTTCGTGGTTTTCCCCATGTGTAACGCGGATACAAGTTAGTTTCGCTTAAAAAGTCCTCCACGGGGTAACCATCCCTTTCCGTGTAGTGCCTAAGGGAGGAGTACGTTATAAGAAAAAAAAAAAGGTAAAAGTATCTAATATTCTACATCTATATTTTTAAGAGATTTTCCTAACAATGAATTTTAGCAATTTAATACAAGTGCTATATTTAATTAAGAATTAAAACGATGTTCTTTTGTGATTTACATAAGGTAACTCTTTCTGTCAAAAATAATCATATGAAAATGCACCGAATTTCACTACCATGTAATTTAGTTCGGAAAGTGAGAGGTATCTGTGACATCTTGTCTGTATGTAGACAATTTTTAATAAGGTTGTTATGACTGAAATTTATTTCAAAATATTCTATATCTCATAACTTCTATCAACCAATAAATGAGATAAAGGTAAACTTCTCTTTCGTAAATATGAAACAAGATAAACGAAATAAATTTGTGGTAAAATGAAATACAAACAATATGTCGAAATCACTGACACTAAGTATGTGCTTGTTATTTTAATGGTATTTTAATTATCAATTACACGTAAATTTCAATAGGAATTAGGTATTTTAAGCCTCTTATAATTTTTTTCTTAGCGTTAAAGCTCGAGCATGAATCAAAAGCAGAAAATTAGTTAAACTACATTGTCTCACTATTTCGTAAGATTATATTACTGAGATATACATATAAAAAAATTAACATTCTATAAAAGTACATTAAAATACCGAAACGCAATAAAAATCAATAACATTTTTATTTAGTAAGCAACAGAGCCGGGGCAAGGGTAAGGCAAGTGAGGCATATGGCTCAGGTGAATCACTAGAAGGGGCGTCAAATTGGATATACGAATTCGAAAATTACTTTAATTATGTCTTTAAATTTGTCTGTAATTACTAGGAGAAATAGGCTTCGTCAAACTTAAATTAATAAAACAAAAAAAAATTGTAAGAAAACCTGGAAATTAATGCAGTGTGCATTTCTATGTTATTTCTTATTCATCAAAAAAGAATTTTTTAACGTTTTCATTTGAAAATTATAAAGAATTGGCTACATTAATTTTCTGAATTTATAAAACTATGATTAAAAAGTACTTTAAGAATTATGATACAATTATGCTATAAGAATCATGATGTTTTGATTTAATACAGTTACTTTTGCTCAATGCAAATGTAGCTATTTTTATATATATATTTTAGAGACGCGCATTTACCTTTCTGCCTCAGGAGAAGAAATATCTTGCCACGGCTCTGAAAAGCAATTAAAATTAGAAATATGCACAAAATTCGTAACAAGGCAATAGAAAACTCCCTCTTCTGTTTTGGATTTCCAGAAAAAAAAAAAAATATTTTTTATCGTCTAACCAAAGCATGAACACAACAAAACGTGTTTCTTCCTTCGTAAGGGCAAAACCAGCCCATCTGCTTATTCGTCTCAAGGCAGTAATCAAAGGACAGTAGGAAGCCATCACTTAAGTGAAACGACCTGTTGATCGCCCTACAAGAAGGGGGGGAAGAAAATCTAACAAAGGCCGTTTTCAGGACAATTTTAGTTCACTCTAAATGAAAAAAAATTTGCAAACATGGTTAATTTTTACTGCAGTTTTCGGAACGTAAATAGAATCGAATGCGAGGCGCCCGGTGGGTTAAAAGCTGAAAATGAACAAGAAACTATTGCTAACGACTAGTTTAAACCATACTATGGTCGTACGGAGTTTCAAGTTCTAAGAGATTTATTGCAGGCTCCTGAAAACGCGCCAAGAATATTAATTTCACCGTCACCCAGCGAGGATCCCCTAGCAGCAAAAAGAAAGACCGATAACACTGAAGAAAGAACAGCGAAACAAACGCAACATCCACAAGGTTCAAGCTCCGCCAGAACGAGGAGTGCGAAACAGACAAACATTCTTCTTCAACCGTAACCAAATACCTCGAGAGATACCACAAGAATATGCCAGCCGAGATCTGTGAAAAGAAAATAACCAGACGACGCAAGATCTATTCCTTTTCAGGAACCCAGAAGAACCAAGAGTGTTTTGAAAGATTCAGAGGCAAGGTCGGCGAACTACAAACCAAAGCGGAAAATAGTGTTCCAGAATCCTCAACCAAGAAGGAAAGCAGGCCGTTTCAACGCACCAGGGAAGAAAAGAAAAGAATGTCCGGAAGCGAATACCATCTGCACGAGACGACTGAGAGTCCGAAGTTTGGAATAGCCAACATAGCCAGAATTCTGCGCCTATTTAAAGCAAGAAATTGAATTCGCAAGTTTGCGAAAATGTAGTTGTAACTATCTGTTAAACAGAAAAGATTTTTGATTTCGCAAGTTGGTGAAAATTTAGTTTGTAAATACTTTAGTTTTAGAATTCTCAAGTTCCGAGACACAAATTTGTGAATATGTTTAGTCGAAAGACTTCAATTGTGTTAACTTAAAGATTGTAGCCAGGCTTTCTGAATTTTGTATAGCAACTATAACGAATGATGTAAAATGAATTTTAAAACATTACGTGTTAAAATGTTCTATTGAATGTTGAAAAACTAATGTTAACTTTTAAACTATTGTAAAAGTTAAGCTGGTACAAATGTAAGTTCTGGTCAAGCATGACTCTGAATACTTTGTATAAAAGGTGAATTGAATGAAAGTATAGATTGAATGTGCTTAAAGTTAGGCTCTCCAGGCTTCACTTAAGAATTTAAAAATTTAAGCTCTATTTTAGGACATTAGGTCTAGTTTTGTGTTTAAGGAATTTTCTAAGGTCTGGAAAGTCGAGTTTATAACAAATCGGAGCGGTTGGATAGTGGTAGTATGTCTTTTCGGAAATACAACATAAAAACCTCGTCTCACTCAGAACAATTTCTGGAGCGTATAGAGGGAAGAAGAATTAAAGTTTCGTGTGAATGAAAATGTTTGAGGGCCAAAATAATTTCAAGAAAGAGTATTGATAACACATGGAGATTGTTATGAATATAACTAATGCTTTTTCCTTCCAGAGGAATGGAAGGGCAAGACTGACATCTGATTGAAAGGAAAGGTGAAGTAGATGGATGTAAAACCTATTCAAATTGTGAATCTGTATTTTTCTTAGTTTTAATCTGGCTTTAGATATTTGTGTAAAATTGGCCCTAAACAGGAAAAGTTTTAATTATGAATTCACGAAAGAGCTCTAGCTACAAGTTTAAAACTTTAATGAATGTCTTTGGTGTAGAATTTACACTCTTAAACAAGATCGTTTTAAGACCTATTCGTCGAGTTGGTGGGGAAAGATGTAAGGTTTATCCTAAGTTAATTAAGAGTTATTTTAAGTTTTGTATCATTCCTATCTTATTCTAATTTCAGTTTACAATTTCCTGCCAGAATGTAATTTCAGAAACGCAGTTAATGCAAATGAGAAAAAGATTTATTTAAGTCGATACTTCACCCACTTCGAGAGAGACAGTCTGATTCCCTGACTAGCTCGCGTTTGCCTTTCGCGTTCTCTCTTAGTTACTACGCTCGGCCATACCTTAGGCCCTTGTCTGGCTTCGCCGACTAATTAATACTTAGGGGCCAACTAGTTAAATTTCTAATAGCTTCGGCTGTACCTTTCAAATAACTTAGTTAAGCCAGTTTAGTTTAAGTTAATATTATTTAAGCTCAAACCCGAGCGGAGGCTTTGTATAAAGTTCCAAGTAAGAACTGTTTGTAAATATATTGAAAAATAAAGGGTTGTAAGCCCTATTTATGTCTTACGTGTTTTGTTCACACACTTAAGCGATTATTCGCTTGTTAGTATTCGTGGGGTTCTAAGTTAGAACTTTAGAATTAAATAAGCGAAACCTCACAGGATCGTAGGAGCAGCCGGCACTATTAGTAAATGAATGGCAAACGTTTGCTTTATCGACCATCCTTCTTCTTTGTTGCCTTCTCCTTCCTTTTCAAAACAACTTAATTATTCGTCGCTTTGAAGTTTTCGTTTAAAATGAGACGTCATTCGTTTCCTCTAGAAATTTTAGGAACACTTGTTCCATGTACAATGACATAATCGTACGCTGTGTTGCCTCGCAAGACTCGTTTCGTGAACCGAACACAGATTGATTCTCTGGACAATAAATCCATCTCAATTCAACGGATTGATAGGTCATACATTCTCGTTTTCCTGTTAAAATATGCTGTTTGTCCACGTGCGTGTATTCCAAAGCGCAGTGTGAAGATATACCGTCGGGGACTCGATGCACGTAGGGTCCGCATTCACATACTTGTTTATCGGCGTCCCATCCTAATACCAGAACATTCCTTAAATCTCGAAAGCAATAATCTACAGAACATATAAACGGAGAAGTATGAATCATTCGATTACCGCGTGATCTATATGAATCGCATCGACACTGGTATCGGAACGATCCGTCTTCTAACGTTTCGTAATATCGTCTACTTCTTGAACAGGTTGTTGGGTCCGACGATCGATTAAAACATTAAGGGAAGGATCACGAGCTTCTGAATGTTGACACAGATTGGTTAAAGAAGAATGAGGAACACAGAGCCATCCCAAAGCCGAAAAAAAATGGGAATTTCTGAAGAAGAAGGACAGGCGGTCCGGATGGCCTTGGGAATCCAATTCAAGATTCAAGATAGTCATTAGAAATATAATGCACAGAATGATCGCGCTCGGGTGTATCATCTTTCTCTTTCTCCTCCTTTATAAACTGGAACCTGTTCCGATTCCTACGAGTCCTCATTATAAGGTGATTCGACAATTTTCCAAGGACAAGTCGCTTCTTCAAATGTTTCCTCAAGATGTTTACGTGCTCGTCGATCAAGGTATTTGTTATTTGTACGAGAAAACCAACGAAGAGAAAATGTATATTTCGGCGATCCGGCTCGATACTTTTAGACGACACGATCTTTTACATAATAAATACATGCTGAAATGGCATATGGCATCATACGATTGAGAGAATTTTGTATCCGGATCATCTAAACAATCCGATTGATATTTTAAGTCACCGACATTGAATTGATTTACTCTTGAAGAGGCGGTTTGTCTTTGATGAAAATATGAAGATTCTGCACCGCGTTTTTACTCTGAGTTATATACCAATGAGCATCGACATCGCAAATATTTTTAATGGCATTGCGTTGCGTTTCATGGAGGGGATCGTCTAGAGATTTGGGAGATAAGAACAAGTTGGGTTGTAAACGTTGATCAGCATTCAAACCTTGGTGAACGACCCATTTCAACATAAACGTGAAAAACAAGCGACGTTTCCCCAATATGACCAGCGACTCTTCTGCATGGGTATCCGTAGCCGGATGAAAGAGCGTGAAATGGCGTCCTTTCTGGGGATCCATTCCGTATTGGATCACCGTATGATGATACCAATCGCTTTGTCGCATTTGCGAGAATAAGTCAAACCGTTGCATTTGACGAAAATAACGCCATGTTTGAGAATACGAATCCATTCTGACTTACTTTTTTATCAAGCCAATTTCCTTATTCTTCGTTAACACGATAAGCATTCGCGATACAGAGTTGGCATTTCCTCCAAGGCGATAGGAATTAAACAAGATGATTCCACATGGAAAATAGTAGCATTCCTGTTACGTTATTCTTGGTATTATTTAACAATATGATATCCAAAATGGTTAGCTAGTTGGCAAATACTGGTTTTATTGTAATTTAGATTTATGATGATCACGTTTGTAGTTAAGCAATTGAAGTTGTCATCCCAATTATGCAACTATATTTACTTGCGGCAATTAAAATATCACTGTATGTATAATTAAGTGTTATTGCAGAAAATTTGTAATTAGATTTGCTGATTCACAATTTGATTTTCACAATTTAGATTTCACAAGATTTTTAATGTGAATGAAAATCATTCATATCCATTCGTAAGATTAGAAGATTAGATTTTACAAATGCAGCGTAACGATGCAACTGCAATTGCATTGTAATTGTTATAATTGCGATTACAAAGTAATTGTATAATAAGGAAAATTCTTACGTCTTCCTTGTTAATCGTCGAAAGTGCCTAATGTATAGCGCTCGAATTTCAAATATCTTTAACGATTTACGCGGTGGCTGATTTAACAATGAAGTGCTAAAATCTGTTTTGATATTATTCCTCCTTAAATTAACGTGACATGCAACGTTTTGAGCTCACTGTATTATTCAAAATTATATGTGCATTTGATAAAATTGCCGCTGATCATAAGACTTGCAACGAAGATTTTTCGCAAATGAAGAGACAACACTTTTTTTGATTAGGAAGCGAAGTTTGATTTGTGAATACAATAAATTATTTTTTGGAGTATTTGCAAATTGCATTCTAATGCAAGAAGAAAATTACTATAAAAAATAATGAGAATCAATAAATAAAAAACATTTTGAATAAAGATTTTCGAATAAAGATTCTTTTTTAACACGTCTGAAATAGTTTTAAGGCGAAATGGCGTGAAAGGCCTAGTTTGAGAATTAAACTTAAAAAAATCAATATACAGGACACAAAATCATACATTTAAAAAGACCTGTTTGAAAACAGTAATGTCGAATGGTAATGGGAGAGAAGAAAATTTGCTATGATGCTGTATCATCCTACATCAATACCTTATATATCTGGTAAAGATAACCTTGAATGCATCTAATAATGATAAGGCTTCATTATTCAAGTCGTAACTGTACCTTTTTTTTAATCAGGTCTCATGCTGTTGAAGCTTCCTCCGATTCGATCCGGGCTGTTACTGTCGGATTATCGCGAGAAGTGCGATGTTACCGGCTCGTTGAAATCTGTACGGAGAACACCTCACATTATATCGTCTGGACAGTACATAGATAGGTCTAAGGTGTAGAAGAAGGGGTGGCCAATAAGTCACAAGGCTCAAAAACAAGCAAAGTCGAACAAGACGGAAAATTACAAAGAGCAAGAAATAGATAAAATCAAAGTGGAAGTAAATATAAGCACAAAAGAAAGAATTACGAAAAGTATAAAATACGGTAAATGATCATACATAGTAGAGAAACAATAATTACAAATGTATGTACACTATGTACAAAATGTGCATGCTACATCAGGAAGTTCGAGTCATGGGTGAGGTCAGCTGCTAAAGGCTTTAATTCACAATCCTCCTTCAGAATTACGCAGTCGAAAACTTTTAATTTCTTTAAGTGCGGGCACTTTTGCGCATTTGAGAAGGAATTGCCATTCATTCTGTGCAAATAGTCAAGTATGGGTTCTATCTTCAAATCAATGTGCAGGGTCTTATTAGAAACTAAATAATGCGCATTGGTCATAGTGCGTCGAACGTTGGTCTGCGTTATTTGCAGCTTATCTAATTTCTTGTTTCTGATGGCGGCCCATGCCGGTGAAGCATAAGAGAAAAATCGGTCTAATGGCCGCAGTATATAAGCGCCTTTTTCTCCGTAGATCAAGTTTGGAGTCTTATTTTAGCAATGGCGTGAGACTTTGAATAGCTTCTATTGTTTTTCCTCTTACATAAATTACACGGTCTTTCCAACTAAACTTAGAATTGAAAACAATACCCAGATATATAGCCTTGGTAACAATCGGAGATATCCTTGAGAGATACTCCCAGATCCCTATTACATCAAGAGCTTGAGACTTGATGTAATAGGCGTCTGGGAGTGCCTTTTCCGTATAATTAAAGCTGGGACTTATCAGCATTTATACTTATGATATTCTGCAGTTTTTTGATTGCAAAATTTGGGCATGCAGACATCACCACAAGTGCGGTATCGTCCGCATAGCACCTGAGGAAGTATTTATAATCTAAGTTGACTTTTGGCAGGTCGCCAACATAAAACAAGTAAAAAATGGGCCCGAGGAATGATCCCTGGAGAACACTGGCTCTAATTCTTTTGAATTCTGAGGTATCTTTGTCGCTCAACACATCGAATTTCCTTTCTGACAGATATTCTGATATAAGGTGAAATTATACTCCGTGGATGAAATATTAGAAGTTATTTACTTGGACATCTTGATTCGCTGGAAACATACCTCATCCTTAAGCGGAGAGTTTCAATTCATCATAACTCAGTAGTGTAATGTAAAATACATTCACTCAACTTTCTAGCCATCCCTAAATGATTTGAAGACGAAATATACTTGAAGTAACAATTCATCCATCAAGACAATACAAAATGCTATTAGCCTTTAAAACAGCTACACTGATGCTACATTTTGCAGAGGAAGACTAAATGCCATTATTTTATAGAAGACTCGGTACCCTTTAACTACAGTCCCTGACTTCGTGGGTACGGGTTGAGTCCAAAAATGGACTCCTTTTTGCTTTAATAATTGCTGCTTTTTAGGACGATAAAAATTGTTTCGTTTCTAGAATTTCTCACTACGAATACCCTATAGGTAATTATAACTTACGGTAGTAAAGGCCGTCAGGCTGTATACCCCCTACTCAGTTTACTCACTGGATTCAATTTCAATACATTATAATAATAATAATTTGATAAGAAATTCAAATTTAGATCCAGCCTTTCTAAACTTCATCGCGAATTTAATATTTTCATTGCATTATAAGATTTATTCTCGGAAACCGGTAACATTTTATCACTGCTTATTACTGAGAAGCAGTAATAAAAACTCTTGTATTATCTTTTATTCCTTATATCCTTTATTCATCTGACCTTGCTTTTCATAAATCCGTTTGTAGTACATATACTAAATATAATATTCTCTAGAACGCCAAAGCTCCTTCTTTTGTCCAGAATAGTACTAAAAATCTAGTGTATAATTTATTGGTACACAGAATTCAGTAGAATATATAATACCATTAAAATATTAAACATCATAAAAGCATTATAATTCCAATTTAAAATCATGAACCGCTAGATTAAGAATACTCGAAAGTTCCTAAGCATTACTGGAAGTCAGCTGACGCTTTCTACTATAAAATCAAAAATTTAAACCATCTTCAAAGTCGATTTATTATAAAATTTTTTTTTTTTTTTTTCAATGGAAGAGAGAGGACGGAATTTTCAAAATACCTTGTTTCAAACTAATATACTATTTACGAGATCGCTTGATCGTAAGGCGTATAATTATAAAAAAAAATAACTTATAAGAAGCAGTATATTCTTAATTTAATTTAGGAATATGTTCTGAAAATTATTCAGATTTCTGAAGTTTTTTAAAAATAACACTTTTTTTTTTTACTTTCATAAAATATATAAATTGCTATTTCAGTGTCGGTGAAGTATCAGACTTTCAATACTCAGACACATAAATTTCTATCCATAAAAAATATTTTCTTATTTTTTCATAAGCAACTAATAACAAATTTTATTTCAGATATAAAAAATGCTCTTAGATATACATGTTCTGCTTTACCACTCAGCGAATAAGGAGCTGAGTTACTTGATGATAATTGCTTGAGCGAATTTTGTGGCATGGGTAATTTTGTGGCTTTCACATCATTTTGAGTTTATTAAATTTGTTTAGAATATGGTCACTTTTATCTGGTTGCATGTGTAGTCTCCCTTTTATTTTTTGTTTATTATCTCTATCTTTAAAATATATTGAACTCACATTCTTTACATTGATTATATATTATTATATTTCTTTATGAAAATTAATATTTAGACAAAATAATGCATAAGACAATTTAGTGAACATTATATAACATTACGGAACTAATTCTAGAATGGTTATTATGTGGAAATACTGCATTTTTAAGTAAATAATAGAAGCATATTTCTGTCGTAGTTATATGAGAACTGAATACTATGAGATTATAGTATAGTTAGTTATACGAGAAGATATATATTTTCACAAGCATACACATAATGTTTCAATACTTGGGTTTACAAAGTAGAAAAATATGTAAAATAATACACATCCAGTAATAAGCGTCAAAAGTAGCTAGTTATCCGATATAGTATATGTAGATCATATGAGCAGAAATGTGTTATATTAATACATATATGAAATTGAATCGAAAAGTAATTGCCCTGCGTTTTCTTCATAAATGCACATTAATCGACTATTAATGCAAATTAGCATTAAAAGCATTGCTAAATTAAGCAACATAACAGAACCAAACTGGCTATTAGATGCCAAACAAATATAAACACATGTTAATGCCGCTTTTCCACATATATTTTCCTTTTCTCCCTAGCACCTATTCCTCACATCATATTTACTTCCGTTGGCATGATTAAATGTCGCCCACACCCTTAAAGAAGCCAAGTTGGCGCAATCCAAGGTCCGTAGAAAGTAATAAATCAAGGCCGCAATCAAGGCTGTTCTCCGAACAATATTCATATTTTCATTTAAGTACTTGACACCAGAGGGCGCACATTCTGAAATGAACGCGTAGAGCATCACACAGGTTGTTTTTCATATTGTCTCTTTTCCCCAATACGTCAGATTAATCAACACTATTGACGTTAGGAACTGTCTTAGTAACAAGTGGTTTTAAATGTCAAAATGGCATAAGGAATGGATTATAGTTTTTTAATTCTTATTTTCTTTAGTAGATAAAAAAAAATTATTAGAATGGTGCGTATGTCCTTGATGATGAAAGCGTTTTCCATTTTCGGTGTAAACAGTGAATTAAAGTCAAAATAGTACATAGGAATAGGAAATAAAATATTTTTTTACATATTTAGCTTTGCATAAGTAAATTGTCAGAATCTTTTTAATCGTTTTAAATGATTAGAAACCAGAAGCATACTAAGTTAAAATAAAAAAAAAAAATAGTTGTTTCGTGCAAAAATTTCACCTTGGTTTTTCGTATCTAATGATTTTTTTCCTCCTCTCTAGGAACTTGATGGTAGTTCGAAGCTTCCATTGACAGGTATAATATTTATTCATTTATTGTAAGAAAATTTTTATTTTGTTTAAAAATTATTTTTGTTAGAATTCTTAAATGTCTTAAGATATGTTTAATTTTTTTTTCTGGATTCTTATGCAATATTTGTGTCTTTTAAAAGTTAAGAGAATTAATTAGGTAATAAACTGTTTGCTAACTGAGGAAGTAAAAGAGACATTCAGTGAAGTAACTTCAATTTTGTTGGGAAATTTCATGGCTGAATTGTCTTCAGTCCAGAATCATGATGTCATATCATTGGAAAAGTTATCAATTCATGTTAAGTTTTTTTAAATTTATATGTGAATATTAATTTTTGATAAACAAATATATCTATTATTAATAAATTAGTTCCTTAATCGGATATCCCTTATAAGAATTAACATGGATATTTTAAATGAGAAAATGGGATGAATAGATAATTTTTGAATTCTAAAAGTGTGATTTTCATAACTAAAGCATGGTTTTGCTCCAGGCATTAATATGGTAATACATTTATCTGAATTTCAGATAAGGGCTGAATATTAAGACCACACATTTTTCACTTATTTTCAATAATCTTTCCTCTCCGTTCAAGAGTAGTTACTATGAATGGGGTAAAGTTAATATCTGCTATGTTTATTAGAATTATGTCTCAAACTATTATATCCCAGAATTCTCTCAGTCTTAGAAGTATTAATATTACTTTTAGAAAAAGTAGAAATGTAGAAATAAGTAATAAAATGTTTAATCAAAATCAATTGAAAATAAAAGTTTGGCTGGGAATTTATTATAATGAAGCATTAAAAATTTTTTTAGATCTGGATAGATGTCTTGGTAAAGGTAATCTAAGGAAAACCAGTTTATGTTTATATCATGTATGTGAAAGAATATGAAAGCCCCCATTCATTCGAGCAGTCCGTTTTATAACTGTAACATGCTTTTATGTTTGTGTGGGAAATACAGAAAAATAATGATATTATAAAATGAATTTATGGTGAAAATCTTTATTATATTTGTAAGTTCTCTTATTCCTTTTAATTTTTAAATTAAAAAAAAATCGGTACTTTTCCATTTCACCGGCACAGGCAATAAAATCGCCAAAAATCTATAACTGATGCCAAATGAAATATCCCCTCTGGTAACCTTTTACGCCACATTTTCAAAACAAGTCGTTACCATTTCTTACAGATTGATTGTTGATCATTTCTTTCAACACTGGCATACAGTTAGTTACATAGCATTTTTACCAGATAGTTCAACTTTATCTCTTAATCCCATTTGTCGTAATTAAATCAATTAGGGTGTAATCACACCACTCACCCGAAGGTGAAAATATAGAAAAAACAAAGTCAAGGGTTAAATTCATCAATTCAAATGAGAATGCACAATAGAAGTAAAGCACTGTGGTTCTAGATAATTTCTGAGTAAGCAATTCTTACAAATTGTAATAATTCTTGCATTTAAACTTGTATTCCATATTAAGATCTAACTTGAAATTAATGCAGATAATTACTGAGAGAATTAAGACTTTTGTAGTGTAGTTTACATGGGATGAGATCACTTGGGGTCCTGTCATATGAACCGGCGAATGGGGGTGTTCTACCGTGAAAGCATAATAAATTCTTAAATTCATGCGTTTTCTCTAATACATCAAAAATGGATAATTGAATAAAAACCAATGAAAATTTGATATTTGTCTAGAACAGAGAAAGCATCTGTCAGATTTTTTCAAGCAAAAGGTATTTACCTAAAATTGCTACTTGTGATAATAATCATGAAACGAAATTGTATTTCAGAGATGAAATTCAGCAACCTTTCAAGTTATCACAGTAAAAGAAGTATATGGAAAGGCATATTGTTTGAGTCAGCGAAATTGAGTTTCTTGAAGTGTGTAAGGTTTATTTATGGTTGGAACAAAGATTTAACTTCAATTAAATGGTGTGAAAAGCAGTTGGAAATCAGTAACAGAACAGTTGTGGAATGGAATAACTGTATGTGCAAAGTTTGTGTAGATTAGGACTTTGAGAAGGACAGTCCAGTTTTCAAACATCCATTTCGTCAAACGATGGCTCCGCAAATCTTGATGTGTGAATGGAGCAGTTACTCTGTTGGAAGAGAAATGAGCCTTCCCAAAAATATTGCCATAGAAATAGGAGAGCAGCATTGTCCGGAATGATCAGATACATCTAAGAGTTCATGTTTGCAGCCACAGGAACTAAAAGACCCAGGCCAAACTATGAAAAACACCCTCACACCATAATGTTTGCCAAAGTTTACAGTTACACCACCATCAAACTTTACAATCAGCACAATGCAGTCACTTAAGAAGTGCTTGCTGGCCATCTGCTAAACCCAGACACATCCATCAGACTGCCAGATTGTAAAGTGAGATTCATTATTCTGAAGAACATTTTTCCCACAAGTCCACACTACAGTGACGGTCAACTTTGTACTATTGCAATAGATGTTTCGCATTCTGTGAAATGATGTTTGGCTTGTAACGGCTGCATGCTCATGGAATTCCAGGTTTTTTAACTCTCGACTAACAGTCCTGCTGCTATCACTAATGCCTGATGAACTTTGGTACTCCTGAGTGATTTCAATCAAAGAGGACTTGTGATTTTGTTTCACTACCCTTTTCAGAATTCTACGGTTACATTCACTAATTTTTTTTGTCCTGCCCACTGCATCGATAGTTCCACTTCACAGTTGCTCACTCACAGTGGATTTGGGCTTCAGTGAAATGTTTGAAATTTCACGAACTGATTTCTCACAAATGTGGCCACTACAGTTGATACAGTAAGTGAGTTTTATTGTGACACTGTACTGTCACAATAAAACTCACTAAGCTTCTTTAACTTACTAATTGTCTCACAGATGCATGAATATGACCTGACAAACCACTGCCAACACTTTTATAGCTTTCGGTTATGCATCAAAATATGTCATCTGCCAGATCCACTTCTTTAGGGGGTTATCTGGATACTTTTGGCCAGGTCGTGTATTATCATTCTGAATTTCCAATCAAATTTTATTGAAGAATTTTAACAAAGAGCATTATATAAAGTGATACATAATTAGCATTAAGAGTTAAATAGTAAATAACTCTTTTCTTATATTTTTTAAGTCGTTAATTTTTGGAAGTACTTAGAGAATTTATGATTAAAAGTTTTACCAGCAAGTGAAAGATGAAAGTTGTTCAGTTTTACTTTTAAAATCAACATTTTATTATTTTGGTGCAAAGAGCAAAATGCAGTTTCTTTAATGTCCAGAACATGGATAGTGCTTTGAAAGTTCATTGATTTTTGACAAAAATATAATTTTTGAAAGAAATTTTCAGTAATTTCAGGTGCATAATTTCTGACTCTTTGAATTTTAATTGGCCATCACAGTCACCATATATAACAGCTGCAATTTTTTTTCTCTGGCATATACAGCAGAAAATAGAAAACAGGTGAACCGTGCTCCAAAATTCTGTATTAGTTTTATCAAAAATTACTTGGATAGACCACGTCAGTTCAAAGCTGACAATTGTCACCATGTCCCAGATATTATTTTTAAAACACAATTTAATGTTAGGAATGACAAAAAAATGAATAAAATGTTATTCATTGTTAACTGTAATGTTATATTGATCACCATACATTAAGTATTTTAAGAAATTATATGTATGCTGCAAAATGTAAAATACTTACAATTACATAAAAGCATTATAAAAATTATTAGACTTAATAGAGGTCATTTTTAAGATCAATGTAATTTGTGGAAATTTGTAATTTATGCAAATTATGTGAATATAAGAATTTGAGATATATATAAGGCATCATAATCATATTAATCTGTTAGTTAGGTGAATGACGAAATGTATTAATTAGATGTATTTTATATCAGATTTTTTTTATTTACTTCTGTTAAGAATAATGAACTTACAATTCTGTAATTGTTGAGTATTAAATTTTCATTTTTATTGTACTAATATTTTTTAAAACTTGTTTAATTCTTGGTTAATGTAGATTTACCCTTCTCTTGTTTTTTTTTTTTTTTTTCATTTTAATTTATGTATAATATTATGCTATTACATTTAATCTTTTCCTTTAAATTTTAGGTCAGTCAAGTTTGAGTATGCTATGATACCTAAAAGTAAAAAAATGGAAGCATTCTTTTAAGAACTATAAAATATTTTTCTAATCCGCAGGTAAATTATAAACTTTAATTTTCACTATCTAATTATGAAATACATTTATTGATATTTTAATATTTGTATCTCTTCAGTGTGCTGTCAAATAATTACGTTAGTATACCACTCAGCTGAGAACAAATTTTGTGTTCGGTCAAGCATTGAACAGCTGTTCTTGTGCCTGATATTATTTGATACAAAACACTGGGTGAATTTTTTTCTTATTGCAGTGCATCAGCTTTAGCCATTTTCATTTCAGAATATGTAGACCATGACATATTTTCCTGTATGTCACATGTCTTTCTTTCATTAAGTAGTTTATTTCCTTTCTTAAACTTCTGAAATTTCTTATTCTTCATTATTTGTCTTAACTGTATATGCTGAAAAGTTTCAGTTTAATGTAGCTTCTGGTTTAAATATGGCCATGTATCAGCTGTTTGAAAAGGTACTACAAGATTTTAAAATACCTTTTACCGGAACACTTCATTTTATGTTAATTTATGTATTTTTTACTATTGTACCCTTGGATATAATATTTTGTATGTTTTAAATTGAAATATAAGATGTATCTTTTATTTCTTTATTTTGCAAAAGTAATGGGAAATTGGTTTATGTGCTTAAGTTGGCATATATGTTAAAATAAATTTGTTTTGCATATTTTATATTTATTTTAATGTTAGCTGTCATCTTATGTGCTATATTATTTCTACATTAATAAAAGCCACCTTATATGAACTGTAAATAATGCTGGCCTACAGATGATAAAACAACTGTAGTAGCCAAACTTTTGAAAGGTTACATGGGTAGCTATAAGTTCTTGTTTCATTTATGGTAACCTGAGTATTTTATGGTGAATGTTTTGGAAACCCTATCATGATCTGGTTGGTTGCAATGTGTGATCGCCCTATTTTGGATTTGGGTGAATGTTTCTGAGGGCTAATTTCTGCGTTGGATGTCAGCTAGGAAGTATGTTGTTTATTTTATGCTTTATACCATAAAATGGCTGCTAGTTATAAGATAATCTGAAGTTTTTATACGATTTAGAATGCATGGGAAAGGAAGTATTGATTGACTGGTGTGAAAATGAAGGTTTAAATGGCTTTGTTCATCTCTCAGAAAATCACGCAGTGACAACTAAAGATCCGGAAATCGGAGCTCATATTAACACTATCGAAGGTATGTGTTATAGCAATATAGATAGTTCGAAAGAAGCACCACCAACAGTCCAGCACTAGGGAGGTAATTTTTAATTTTGTGAATTTTTGTAGTGACAGCATTATGCAGATTCTAGTTCAGATAACTTTAAACAGTTTTTTTGTATCCTATTAAGGAATTCTTTGTGCCACATGTAGGAAGCCGAAGAAATTTCTAAATAAGGCAAGTCAATATTTCCTTTTTGTACTGTGCTGATTAGATAACATGCATTTCCATATTTATGTTGTTTTCTTATTTTATTTCAATTTAAAATGCAGTTTATTGGGATTATAACTTTTTATGTTTTATTGCATTCTGTTTAGAGGCCATTTTACTTGGGAGGGCATTGCACGTAAACGGGAATGACGACTAAAAAATCACCAATTTTCGCTAAGTGCTACCCTGAAATATATTTTTCTCATATACATTTTTTAAACACCTTTAGCAGCAGATGTGTTTTTGTATTAACAAGCATACATTATTACAATGGTAATTTAATTTAAAGTATAATAAGATACATTTTATAAAGTAATTAAATATTTTTGTAAAAGTTATGTGTCTTAGACCATGAAAAAGCATCAAGAAATCATAACATGGAATGAACCAATGACTTTAGTTCATCAAGTATTTTAATATAATACATGATTATGCAATTGCTTTTTTTTTAAACTACACTTATCTCATTTTTTCTGATTAATAAGCTTTTTATTGATCTTTAATGAATTGGACTTAGTGAAGGCCATTGCCTAGCTATTCAAATACTGCTACTTTATTTACTGTAATTTAAACTGTCATTAATCAAAAGTTTTTCTCGCACCATTTGATGCCATATGATGCAACTGCAGCATACACTGGATGCAAATATGCATTCAGGAGGTGTGTATTCTCTGATTCTTCTTCTGACACATTTCATTTTATCACCATGAAATGTGGATTTACCGATTTCATTATTTGAGATGACAGTCTTCTACTCTTTTATCCAATTAATATGCTTTTTTAGCTGTTCTAATTTCCAGTGACAAATGTTTTTTTCTGAATGAAAGGCTTATTCTTTTGAATTCTGGCATTTAATCAAAAATTTTGTAATATACATGTAACGGGTTTGGCATTTAAGTTTATACCTTGAGCAAATAAATAATTTCCAATAATTTGAAGTTAGGCCAAAACAAAAAAGTTAAAAAATTTTTTTGAATCTGAAAGGTTTCATATTTTAAATTATGTCTGAAGGGGCATTTTTTAAATGTTTTGTGTGTTACCTTTATTTATTAAATATTACGTTCTTCGCACTTAAGCCATAAAATTCAGTTCAACAGCAATATCGCAAAATAATTTAAAATGAGCATATCTTTAGAATTTCCGATACACAGAACTGTGCGCTGGAGATAAAAAGGTTCCCCCCCGGTAGAGCGTTGCCATTGCTCGCTTTTAAATCGTTGAGTTTGTTCATCAAAAATTCCTTTAAGTTTTATAAAATATGAAATAGCTAATAAAACAAATTCCAAATTCGGGTTTTCAGATGATTTCCAGCATATTTAGGTGGAAATGTATGTTATTAAAAATTGGATGGCTGTAGGTACCGTTGTTTAATCACATTTGGAAAAATATAAATACATTTAATTTCTTTAAATATAATACAGGTTGATAACTTTTGGTGGCAACAATTTGAAAAGTGATGCAGCCGTTTATAATGATTCAATGCAAAATCGCAAAACGAAAACAATAGTCTTTCAGGAACGAAGCTGCTTTGGATTAAAAAAAAACTGTAAGGACTAACATTTTAACAGTTGCTGAAAAGGGTTTGTTAAGAGTTTTCTACATTCTCGCTGAGCTTGCAGTCTGCTGTTGCACTCACTCCTGCTAGACCCTCTTTTTTTTTTTTTTGTCTTTTTATAATTGAGCATAATTTTCTATGCACTTGCACCACATACAATTCAACAGCAAAATAAAAAATAAATAAATAAAGGTAGCATGTGTTTAGAATTCGTGATGGAAGTATGATATGTTGGCATACATTTTTCTTTCTTTTTTTTTTTTTCAGTCTTTTCTCAGTTTGTCATATCAGTGTACAGTTTTCTTAATAAGATGGCGTGCAGAACTTTTGTCTTTTTAATATTAATGTTTTCTGTGTTAAATTTATTGATTAAATATCATGTTCTTTGCACCTATGCCACATAAAATTCAGTTGAATAGCAAAATCACAAAATATTTAAAAAAGCATGAATTTCCAATAGACATTATCACATGCTGGAAATAATAATGTTTTAATTTGTATAGTGTTGCCACTGTTGGCTTTCAAATTATTGAGTATGTTAAACATTCATGTACAAAATATGAAATTTAAAATTCAGGCTTTCAGGTGTGCATGTTTGGGTGGAGAACTACATTATTCAAAATTTGATGTCCCTAGGTACCATCAGTTTTCCTCAGTGTGATAAACATACATGCATTCATGCAGATTCTTCGTTATTTAATTTCTCTAAAAGGAGTACAAGGTTATAATATTTCATAGCAACAATTTGAAAAGTGATTCAGACACTTAAAAGTGATATGCCGCCAAATCCCATTTCGAGGTTAATAACCCATTCAAGTAAATACCCTTTTGGGCTAAAAAATTAAACCCTAGTTTAGCATAGATTTCTATTAAAACCGTCTTTATTTAGAGGATGATAAGTTGAAAGCCTCTGTTCTTTGAGGGAAGGGGGAATGAGAGGTAATAATTTTATAATGTCTAAAGCTGTTTGAACTGCGGATTATTTATTAAATTGTAACCCAACAGGAGCATGTAGTATAGCCAGAGACATGGAATAAACAAAGACCTGAATGATCAATAAAAAATGTTGGGTGTATTGCGTATGCTTGGGTAAATAAGATTGATGAAGTAAAAAGTATATTTTTGTTAGATATACTAGAATAAACCATGAATCATTGGAGAGAAATACAAGAAAATAAAAATTTCCATTGATGTTGTGTTTGATGAAAATTTTCATTCAGGAAATAAGAAAAATGTGAATTGAAAGAAAACAAAAATGTAGACACAAAAATAATTCTGTAAGAAGGAAACCTAAGTGAAATTTTAGAAAATTTTGAGGAAAGCATTTCCTATTTTAAAGATGAGGATTCAGAAGCTGATAATGAGAAGAAGGAAGATGGAAATAAGAAAGACGAAGTTCAAAATAAGGAAAAAGCTATCAGTAAAGTTAAGAGATTGTGTGATGTTGGGATGCCAAAAAGGAGTATCAGGAGAAAATGAAAAAGAAAATTTAAAATCTATTAAAGATGAAAGAAAAGATATAAATATATATATATATCATAGAGTTTCTTACTTTTGTTCTACTAAATGAATGTTGAGGAACCTAGTTAACTTGTTAGCGACTTTTTGCTGAGTTCAAATAACAAAAGTTGTAAACTCAAGAAGTGTTAACTACCCTTTATTTCACTCTTATTTCACACTTTATTTATTTATTTTAAGTTGAACCTTCCTTAAATACTTCTTTTAACTCATTTGCATTCATCGTGATTCTAAAAACTCATTCTGGTAGGAAGTTGTAAGAGGAAACAAGAATCGATAGGAAAGCACATCGAAATTAAAATAACTGTTATAAAATTAAAATATACCTTACACTATACATAATAAATCTTGGAAAGTTATGAATAAAACCGAAACAAAAAATAAGAAGATTTTGAATAGTAAATGAATTTTTAGTCTTCCAACTGGCCAAAGATTGGCCTCCGAACCCCCAAATTTTCCGAAGACTCAATGAGAAAAAGGTATTTTCTATGATACTAAAATGTCCTTAATATTTTATACCTGGATTCATTTAATATGTTGCCTGCATTTCATAGACATAATACTTAAAGGTATTACTAAAATATTCTAGAACATATATCTATCTATCTGGTTTGGCTAGTTGGAGAGTTAATGTAAAAAAAAAAAAAAATGCTGGTTCAGAGCTAGACTTGTTGCTAGAGGATTTCAATAAAAAGATATATTTTATCTTGAAGAAACATAGTGCTTTCTCAGCAATGTAGTAATAGGGATATTGTTTTCAATAGCAGTTAATGACACAGTTTAATATAAAAACTTCTTCTTGGGATGGAAACATTAAAAAGGATTTTAACACGTTGGCTCAAATATGAGTGACCCTATGTGTAAACAGCTCTCTAAAATTTGAAGGAGTGAAAAAGAAGAAAGGATGATCCACACATATAAGCCGTGGGAAGAAAAGAAAATACCGGTAGTCAACCAGCAGATTTAGAAAAATATAATTACTGGTATGTAGATATATACCAGTATTTTATTTTATCATAAATACAGCCATATTTCACACAGTAAGTTAAAATCTAAAATAAGCTAGTAGTTGAAGACTATGCAATTCAATTTAGCGTGAAGTTGGCTCACAAACCAAAACTGTCTTTGATATTCAAATATTAGCGATTATAGTGCAAGCCTGAAGACAACAAATTTATATGAATTAACTAACCTAGTATCATTATTGAAAAATATGTAATTACTGGAACTTATTAGGTAATGAAATTTACATTATTTTAACATTGCAGCCAGTTTTTAAAATGCTACTGTTGCATTGTCCCTGTTTCAAAATGTGAAATTAGCACATTTTTAACTGCAAATGATATGATGAAATGTAGTCATCATCGTAAGGTTGTGAATATAAGATCAGTTTTTTGCAATGAAATATGTGTAAATTAATACAAGCTCCAGGTCAGTTAGAGAATAACTGCACCACAAAATTCATAAAGGTAAATAAAAAAAAAATTAAACCAAATAAAATAGATGTAGGCTTAAAACAAATAATTTCTGAGTGATTTTAGGGAAATTTTATTGATGATAGTATTTAAATTGGAAAGGAACAAATGATGAAATTTTTGGAATTGTCAAATGTTATTTGAGATAGAAATGAAAAAATGCACAAATACTTTTAGAGAATGGAAGTAGAATGGAAAGGAGAAAGAATAGCACTAAAACAGTTAAGATATTCTCCAGAAATTTCTGAGCAGCTGAAAATACTCCATTAAGAATAGAATCAACCAGTGCCTAATAAAATTAGGTGAGTTAATGTCCATAACAGAGAAGCAATGGGTAATCTTTTATGTCTGTCTAACAAAAGTCATTCAGATTTAACACTAACTGTTGATCTGGTAAACAGACATTTAGAAAATCCAAGTGTAAAAAGTACTGAAAATGTAAAATCTGTTAGATGGAAATTTACAGTGTGTGGAAAAAGACACTGTAAATTTCCATCTTCATTATGCATGTTTACAGAGAAATTCAGGATTTTTCTGATGAACATTATGCAGGTGATGCAGGAACACACAGAATCACTGTTGGGTATGGACTCTGTATAAAGGAAACTCTGTGAGTTTATTGGTTTTTGCAATGTCTAGAAGTTTTAACTAAATGCCCTTGAGACCTCTACTAGACTGACAAACAAGCCTTTGTTATCTTTTTATTGAACTCTTGAAATTAACAGAAGGCACCCCTTGTGCTACAGTTGAAACCCCGCCACTTGTAGATATTTAAAGTAACATTGAAAGTTTAAATTCAAGTAATGTCGTTTGAGACTACACACAAAATAATTTACATGAGCTGGCTCAAGAAATTAGCAACGTGCTGTTAATATTGGCTAGGAAGGTGCTAAATTCTGGAATTAACTTTAGGAGAGCTTTTTGATAGTATATAATTGCAAACAAGTTTGCCAGAAGCTCTCAGTCTAAAACATTTAAACCCACAGCTTAAACATTCAACAACATATTTGCGTTCTGTTGAGGAATATGAAAAGAAGTTTCAGATCATAGTAACTGCTAAATTTATATAAAATCTTACAAATCAGAGTCCAAATAAGCAGCTTATAAAGCTTAATATTTTTAACTGTCATAAATTGTAGCCAAACTTTACATAGAAATATGTCTAAGTCTAAAAGTTAATGACAGAGATTTGAGAAAGTTTAAACAAACCTTTTTATTAAATTAGAATTTGAGCATAAAATGTACTTCTCGTTCTTACAGTTCAGCCAACCACTTGTGGCGAGATAGCTTAAAATAATAGTAAGTTCAAATTAAACTAACTAACCTAGTATTGTGTCCTTGAGATGCAGAGCACAACCTGTCTTACAGTAAAAAAATCTCAGTTTTAAATACTTGTGGATTAATTTGCATTGTGGTGTGGAAATGCTGTGGAAGTGACAGTAAAGGTCTGTTATGGTTAATTAAAATAACAAAAACCCTGCAAACTAATAATTGCCTTATCAACTGCAGAAGCTGAATAATTGGCAAAATAAGATTGTGTTAAAGAAATTTAATATTTAAAAACATTTTTGGAAGAAATAATTAGTAAACCTTCTAAACCCGATTTGAATGCTGATAATCAGAGTTGATTAAAAATAGTTAAATTGATTACAAATAGGGTTTTAAATAGAAGTAAATATAAAGAAAGTTTTATCAGATATAAGATAATTTTGTTTTTTTAAGTTTTAACAATAATATAGTTGATATGTTTATATCAACTATATTATTGTTAAAACTTAAAAAATTGGATAAAGTGAAATTAAGTAAATTAAGAATTGCTTAATATATTAAAAATTATATTACAGTACGAAGTTCAAAGTCTGGATGTTTCATGTGTGGATCTTATGACCACCAGCAATTTTTTTTTTTGTTTAAATTTTTTGCAAAAGTGAAGAAAAAATTTTAAATTCTGAGAGTAGCATATGCTGCATGCTTATACGGTCAGTCTTTTTTCAAAATAAAGCATGTGGAAGGTCCTGATTCTTAATTTCATTTCAATGCTAAATAAAACTCCTCCATGTTAAATAAACAATCATTTATAGCATAAATCTGTATGATCATAATTTGGCTCAATAGCCACCATATTGCTCTGCATTCATTTCAAGTCAGAACATTCTACTAAAGTTTATTACTTCTTTTGCACCTACTTAATTATTATATAACCCTTTTTTTGTTATTGTTTCCTTTCATCACCACATAATTGTCAACTCGCAGCAACTTGAGAAATGACTCACACTGTGATATCTAATGTAATTTTTCTTTTAAATATCAGTAATTGAATACCAAACAGAATGGTAACCTTTTGTGTTTAGGTTTTGCTTGGAAATGTTTGCAAATTTAAGCCAATTGCATGACAAAGTGTTAAATGTATTATTGAAGAGAAATTTAGCAGAGATTTCTAAAAGTAGATTTTGTAAATGATACTCATAGGCCATTTAGTGGTGTTTGAATTTAGAATAACTGATCTGTTTTACTAAGAAACCTTAAGGGTACTTTTCCTTTATGTACCTCCCACACCTTTTGGTACATGACAGATGATGATTTGCTGGCTGTCACCTGCCATGCACTGTGTGTGTTTGTCATAGGTAAGCTATTCTTATAACTGGAAACTGTTTGCGGCTAAAAAACCCATCTGAGTGCATGGCAGGTACATAATGGAAAAGTATCACCTTAAGTATATGTGGGAATATATTTCATCAGGACTTGGATAAGCCTTGAACATGTATGAGGAAATAGACATAGCAAAAACTTATATAATTCAGGCTTAATTTCCTCAGCACACAATAGAAGGAAGACAAATTTTAGTGGAACAGCATGTTTTTTAGTCATTAATAATCTCATGGTGCATCACCAGTAGTATCTATCTAGCAGATGCTCGTTAAACATTGTGATGATAGCCATGAATGAAGGTTTTCAGATATTGCAAACAAAATGCAAAATTTTTTTTTTCAATTAATGGAATTTGAAGAAATGGGGAAAAGTGATAATAAATGAAGATGATATAACAGAAGCATTCCATTGGAATAACAGTGCCCCAAAATAATCAATCAACAAATGGATAGCAAAATTTGTAGTATGGGTTTCAAATCCTGAAAGTTTCTCTACTGATAGTGAAGAAAATGACAGACAGGTTGCTGAGAATGAAAAAATTTCGATTGACAGTTTAATGGGAATTCTCAATGCTGTTCAAAGGTAGAACTTTGTAACCAAACCAGAAATTACATATATGTGTAAAATTAAAGAGAAAGTATTAGCTTAAAAAATATGCCAACTTAAAACAACTCACATTGAAAGAAATATTTAACAAAGCAAACAAATAAATATTGAGTTTTTTTATTTTTATTAATTTTTTTTATTTTGATTCCCTTAAGGTCATAAAATGATTTTACAGGTTTAGAAGGAATAAACTGCTAAAACAAGCATTATAATGGAAGCTGGATTTAATTTTTTACATATAATAAAAAAATTAAGTGAAGCTGTTGAGGGTAATTCGGTAAAAATATATTTCAGGAGGTGCTCCTTGGTGAAAATTGCTGATTTTTGGTGATTGGCCAGCAAGGCAGAATTTCAAGATGGCTGCTACACAAAACCCAGATAACAAGTCAAATAATTGCACAGACTTGGAGTCCATGTACAGATCGATCTATTTTCACTTAAAAAGGCATCAGAAAATTGCTCAAACTCGGCATTGCATACCCCCTTGACTTTGTCCATGTACACATCGATCTATTTTCACTTAAAAAAAATCAGGAGAATGGTGACGTCATATAACGTTAAAACAAAGTTGCTCATCACCAGAATTGAACAAAATTTGTAACCAATCGAAGCTCAATAAACTGCATTTTAAATCAGACAATGAAGTTGTTGTTCAGAGGCTTATGTTCAGAGTAAAAAATCCATCGATTTAGGACAACACACTTTATTTAAACAAATAACAAATAAAAAGAGCGCAGAGCAAATCATATTGACCATCACACAGCATATAGTATACCATCACCTGTGTACGTTAGAATGACAGATGTGTCGGGAGAAGAGACAGTTGTGCCACAATAATTAATATGCAGGCGCATGAGAAAAAAAGTTTGCTCACCTCTACCCAACAGAAATAACATAAAAAAGGAAATGCATCTTATCACATATACGCACTACAAAAAGGAAATATTGATTTAACCATATTTAGAAATTTCTGTGTCTTCAGACTGTGGCACACAAAATTCCTTAATAGCATCCAAAAACTTTCTAAAATTATCAGAATAAGAATATGCATACTGCTGTCACCACATAAATTCACAAAAATAAGCATAAAAAATATCCTCCATAGTGTCAGACTTTCGGTGGCATTTCTTGCGACAAACCTGTTCAAAGCGAGCTGAATGATCTTTATGTTCGCCCATACACATTTCCTTCATACAAACAGGATACTTATAATGACTACTAAGTAAACTTTCATTTATACACCAGTCAATTAATGCTTTTTTTCCCCTTTTGTTCCAAATCGTACAGGAACTTCACATTAATCTCATCACATACAGCCATTTTATGGTGTACAGCACAAAATAAGCAACATATTTCCTAACTGACATCCAATGCATAAATATTACAAATATTTTCCCATCAGTCAAATTCACCACAATCACGTCAAGCATACATGCTTTTCTGTATGTTCAGATTCATAACACACTAAGTATCTGCAGCTCCACAAAACATTTTTCAACTCATGGTCAACTTTAAGAACTAATAAAATATGTTTATTTGGCTATCTTTATGGTTTATAGGCTTTATGCACCCTGTGCTACCTTTTTTTGTGTGTGTGTTATTCTTTTTTCATGCTAGATACACACTTCACACAGGTAGCTCGAGTCAACAGTTTTATTGAGTGATGATCCTAATTCTTCTGTACAAAATTTCCTTGACATATATTCCTATACTGAACAATAAATAAAATGGTCAGCTGTTGTAACAGAGAGAAAACTGTTTTGAAACCAGTTTCCAATCTGCATTCTAATGTTCTGTTTCCAGTTTTCAACATTGCATTTGCACGGAATTAAATCCTTTAGAAAGTATATTTTTAATGAATGTGAATTTTTGCATTCTGTATTTTGGGCAAAGCACCATATTTCTGAAGAAATCCACTGCTTTTCTTTCTCATCAGTTGGTAAGTTCCAAAATTCCTTTATCATATTTTTATGAGAAAAATATTCAGTTGGTAAAAAAAACATTGATCAGCGAAATGTTATTAAATATAAAATGTGTGAATCCAGGTGTTCTCAAATGCATGTCTGGTACATGCACATGTATAGCACAGGTATGTTTGTTCCTTAATATCTCATGTATATGCAAGAAATGCTCAGAACAGCAATTCTATCAACTGTTGGAACCAAAGATGTAGATAATTATGAAATATACAATTATTATGCTTATAGTTTAAATTTTCATTATTCTGTTTGACATTTATACTGTGCATGTCAGTTAATATTATTGTTATCATTTGGTATATCATTCCTACTCAGTATTATTCTTTTGTTATTAAACTACAGAAATGAATGAGTAAAGCATTCAAACTGTTTTTGATTTGTCATTTATCTAACTGGTTTCAAAATCTTCTCTAATTGCTCACAGGTTGAGAGATGGAGCCTCCAACTCTTAATCTTCCAGATGAAGTAACATTCATGATGCAGGCTGGTTTAACCAGAGATTCTATAACTGTAGATGTAGGTGACTTGAATTTGAAGAGTCTCAAAGATCTTGCTTGTAATTTTGTTGATAAGAAGGTATTTCTTTTTGCAGTTTGGGCTATTTTCTATAGTTTTAAAATTGAATAATTTTATTTGAAAAGAAGCATTTCTTACATAATTTGTGATATATGGAAATCCTGGAATGAATGTACTTGGAAATTTTTGGCACAAATGAAGTTTTATTTTGTTTACTGCATACTTAAATGTTAATGGAATTTAAAAATTAAGAAACAGTTGTTTGTAAGTAATTTTCTTTCAGATGCTTAACAACGTGCACATTAAAAAAATTCTGATTGAATTTTTTATATCATTGCATTTAAAACAGCAATTCTGTTCATTTATTTTAACTTGATACTTCCTTGTGAAAGTGAGCTGTATGTTTAATTGCCACACTTAGCAAACTTAATCAGCTGTTTTGTAATATGTAAATTTTCATTAGCAAACTTAATCAGCTATTTTGTAATATGTAAATTTTAAAATGTCACCAGAGGCTTATTCAGTGGCCATTTCAGAAAGAAAGTACTATTTTCTTCAGCAGATTTTTACAATTTGTTACCTAATTTGGCTAAAACTTGCATTCTACTTGCTGTTTGTTTATGTACTCAAAATTTTTCTGAAGAAGCTAAGCAATAACTGATAATGGGAATTTTTATTAATATCAGATGTATAAATTATTAAATGGAGGTACTGAAGATTTCTAATAGTTAAAGTAAGTAATGTTATAAATATACATATGCGTGATAAAATAAATGTTTTTCATAATATACATTCTCTTTTAGTTTCCTGAACATAATTTAAATAGACTAAGTGAAAGATTAATCCTGTTCCGTCATGACTATTCATCCACAAACATTCTACATCCTATAAATGCAGCATCTGAAGTGTCAGAAGGAACATTAGTAGAAATAGTTGTATCAGGTAAAACTAAGATATATACCAATTAACTATAAGTTTTTAGGTTTATTTTCTAATCTATGTATTTTAAAATTATTTTCTCCTATGAATTTCTTTCTTGAGTTTAATGTTTTAAAATGTATAATAACCAAATGTTTGATGGATGTATGATTTAGAATGTACAATGGGTGTTTTAACATTTTGCAAATATGCCATTATCTGAATCCTCCTCCTCAAAAAACTGCAGACCCTGATGAATTGTTTGACAGTCTCTAACATAGATACCTTGTGCAAATGGTAATAAAAATATGGGAAACATAAAAGGAAATAGAAGTAATGCATACTGCGGAAAATGTGTTCCAAAGGCGTAGCAAATACCCATTTGAAAATAGTACAAGATAGAGTTCAGTCATTAATTCAGTTTGGAGTGCTTTATGTTATAATGCTGTTTGCATTAACAATTGAGAATTCCTCGAAGATTCATCTGAGGAAAATGAAACTGGTTAAGTGAATTTAATAACTGTTGCATTGCCATCTTCAAGGGGTCATAAAAATTTCTATGCAGTCAGCTCATTTGCCTGAATTTGAATCTGAGTTGAACTACCAAAGCATACAAACTTACCAAATATTAGGCCTGTGTTTATGGCAGAAGGGGCAATTACATACTGTATTTTACCACTGATTTTTTTTTATTTTTTGGTTTGATAATTTTTACCTCCTTGTACAAAGTAAAGGAAGTATTGTAATTGTGAAAAATTTGTGGTTCAGATTTTAATGGAAATATCAGGTTTTGACAGTTCTCAAATCCATTTTAATTATTTTCTTTGTGACATCTGTATGTACAGACAAACTGAAGGACTCTTTATTCCAAAACTAATTATAAATGGTTTCAAAATGGATTTTTTTGGAACATCCGTACATACATATGCATATATGTATCTCACATAACTAAAAAATGATTAGCCATATAGAATGTTGAAATTTTGGATATGGGTGTAGCGGAAGTAATCTTAAATTTAAATTAATAAACGTAAGAATACATCTTTGCGAGTGGA
>KL812310.1:0-11150 GCA_000611955.2 Stegodyphus mimosarum | reverse complement strand
ACATCAAAAATCTCATGTACAGATTTTACACTTAATGGTAGATCAATTTTATTTACAACATTACTAGGGATATCTTTTGTGAAAGTTGTCATTTGCAAATCAGAATTAATGTTTACTGAAAACACCATTTCGGCAGTCGGTGGGCTATATGTAACAAAATGAAAATAAACGTTATTTTCCTTATGCACAAAAATCCAGCCATCTGGAATTTCAGAATTATTTATGCATTTTAAACAGTCACTGAAAGAATTAAAATTGTATCTAGATTCATACTCTTTTTAATACTTTCAGCGATAGCAGCTTCTATATGTCGTTGTTCAGTCTGGTGTTGTCTTACAGGCTCTCGCACTGCTGGAATAGATGATAAATACTTTGGACAATTTGGAAAAATAGTAGGAACAGCATCTTTCTGCAAACGAGGTTGCTTTAATTTTACCTCTATAGTTTTCATCGTTTTTTCATCAAATGCTTGAGTAGTGCGTCTGATGACAGCATCGGCAAAATGAAGTTCACACACCTAAAACATCATATAAATTTACTTTAACTTTTACAACAAAAAGTTTTAACTTTAGTCATTAACTTAAATATTTTTTTGTTCATTTCAGCTTTAGTTTCAATTTTTATGATGTTCGAATATGTTTTATTAAGCAGTGGAAATTAAAAGAAAAAATCAATTACATAGCATTCTACTCCCTAACATATTTCAACAATTTAAATGATCATGCATAAAAAGTGATAATTAGCAAATTTACAGCATCCAAATCTACTTTAATGTCAATTAGTTAAATTGGCTGAAAGAAAATTAATCACATTATATGCTGCCCATTTCAGAGCACATAATACTATAAATCTAACTTTTCGAGTTCGTATATTTGATACGTGGTTAATTAAAATGAAGCACTGAAGGCTATCAGCCTAAGAGACGAGATGTTTTCGTGGAGCACTTCCAAACGAAAACATCATGTTTACATATTAAAAAAACGGAAAAATCACAAAAGCACTCATTCAACTAATGTGTTCATTGCTTTTTTAATGCATTTTTTAAAGGAAAAGTGTTTCTGCTTCCAAATAGCCTTACATAAAAGAGAATAATATGTCCTACTCTTCATGTAGGTAATTAATTGAATAATTTAGTAGTTTACCTCTTGTTAAAACTACTTAAATGCATTTATTTTCAATGTAAAGTTAAGGGATGAATAATCTAAACTTATATTCTTTTATGGGATAAGTTATCTGAACTTTCACTCTTTTCTGAATTTTTGTTTAAAAGTATATAAATTACATCAATGATTAATTTCTCATAAAATTATGACACTTTTTAGGGCCGGTGTAAATAGTCATAACTAAAGACAACAGATATATTTACAAATATGGATTTCATTCTTTTTACTACAGTTATTTATCATAAACTGACTTAAGTGAAACTAATTTATTTTGAGAATAACAAATATAAGTAAAAACTAATTTAAATTACTTATTATTCCTGTAGCATCTTTGAATAAGCAATAATTTGTAGGCTAAAGTATTAATGCTATATCATAAAATTGAAATTCTTTACTTATTTAATTATTATTTAAAATTTAATAGCAGTTCAAGACTAATACCACATTTTGAAAGGTAAAATAAAAGAGAAAAATTTTTTAAATAAAATTCAAACTTACCTTGGAATGAGGTGACGGCTCAAAATCTCGCGGTATCTTTGCTAACCACTTTTATTTCAGTTTAGGACATTTTGGAAAGCTAAACACAGATACAATTAGGCCATTTGGATAATTGCCCTTACAATTCGGAATACAGCATGTATTCACCACATTTTGCTAAAATAATCCGAGAGAATTATCAGCTTGTTGATAATCAAACAACTACCAGGAAAGCACAAACACACAGTAGAAGATAGTACTGACTGCTTGACCAAGCATTCTAAGGACACTAAGCATGGTGGAACATTGGAATGGCGACAAACTGTTTCCCCAACTTGCGTGACGTCACAGTTTGGTTGGGAGGCCTTCTATTTCAGGCCGGTTTGGCGATATCCTGTACCCCAGGACGAGCATTATAACGTCTGCAGATCAGACATTTGGTGATGTCAGTCCTAACGCGTTGCCTTCCTTTTATGATCCAGTATTTGGCTCCAATCTGAGTTAGCGTCGAATTAACTCCAGCATGGAATACCTTTTCATGCGAGTCCATGATGATCAACTCGGTGAACTTGCATTTAGAGGGTAACAGAATAGGGTGTTTTAAATTCTCGTGACAGTTTGCAAATTGAATGGACTTTTAAATGCGTCTGAGATTGAAGCAGCAGAACTTTATTGGGTAAAAATCACTCAACGAGAATTGTATCAAGTAGAAATAACTAAGCTAGCAAATGGAAAAACAATTCTCGATTCGTCTATATACTCCCTTAATCCAAAGCTTGATGAGGAGGGGGTTCTTCATCAATGATGTGGATGATTTTTTTAGGTACATTTTATGGTTACACTTTGAATGTAAAATTTATGATAGCATGCATGATCATTGGAAAATAGCATGTGTGCCAGCATGGGATGTCAAACTCTTTTTGCTCATACTGCTGTGCTGTGGGTGTACTGTTGTACTGTAAAAGTGGATTTCAGATACTTTAAAAAGTCATGAATTTTATTGAAGCAAATGAACTTGGAACAGGAGTTAAAAGAGAAGGAATTAAGCTAATATATCTAGAAAAGTTTCTGATTAAAAAGACATGATTCTTTTAGAATATTATGGATGTTTTGTACTTTTTAATGTATAATTGTTGTAATATCTTTTTTACAAAATTTTATTAGATTCCGATTTCAGTAGCGCTGTTTTTTAGTAAATATTTTTTTAAATAAAGGATGTTTTTGTTAGCAATCTTGTAAATCTTTTTGTGCATATTCTTGTGTCTGCTTGTGTATCTTCTTGTGTATAAAGATATGTGTGACTATTATAAGTATAAAATATTAGTGTTTAAAAAATAGTGTTCATAATTTAATGTTAAGATCTCAAAAGCGTTTTAGGAGTTGATTTCGTTCTCAAACCTATTTTTATTAAACTTGTTTTATATTAAATATTAAACGATTTAAAAGTAATGCATACTACATACTTCTGTTTCATTCTTAAAATAATATTGCAAAAGTGAAGAAGACAGTTTCATATTTAATTCTTTTAATTTGTTCATTTCTATTTGCTCTTAATCAGGGTGCGTAGCGGTCCTTACAAGTCCTTAAATTTGAAAATAAATTATAAAAGCGCTTAAAGGTACTTACTTTTTACTCTAAAGCACTTTTTTTTTTGTTTTAGTGTTTTTTTTTTTAAAGGAACGTCCCCCCCCCTCGTATCAAAGCGGAAACTAAATACAAAACTTTTCTTCTTATCAGGAGCGTCAGATGGTGAATCATGTTCCCGGAAATAGCTTTTCTGCCCTTTCTTCACATTAACGTAACCTTTGATTCCCATGAGTGGAGACAGGTGCACGTCGTTCTGTTGGTCAAAGAACTGTGAAAAGAGTTAGAAGATTGCGGTACCTTCCACATTCTTTTCCTTCCACCCACAGACTATAGACGTTTGAATTTCTATCAAGATTTTTATAACGTGCATTCTTATTCCGCGTGGTCAGTTCATATTCGCGTTATTTATTGATCTTATATGTATGAATATTTATAATAATATATTTACAGGATTCGTACGGTCCTTAAAAGTCCTTAGGTTTTTTAGAATCGATTTTTGGTCCTTAATTTCGTCCAAAATCAGTAGAAGGTCCTTAATTTTAATCATCTAAAATTTCGGTCCATTTTTACGACTACTATTTCAAGTGCAAATTAGCATTTTCGAGGAATATTTTTGGTGATTCACTGACAAATATGGTTATTGTTTGGGTTTGTTCCTAATTCTAATATAAATGGTGCGATACTCGAGTTTCTGGGCAAGAAATGAAACACAGGCATTTCGAAATTGTTTCTTTTTTCAAATGATGAGACAACTTTTCCCTTTTGGGGATGCGAATTCTTTTATTAAGTGGTTCTAAATTTGGCTACTTGTCAACATTTTGGAGATTTTAAGATCAATTTCTATGCAAAATTTTTAATTCGGAGATCAGTGAATTTTTCAACACTTTTGTTTAGAACATTGTAACATTAATAAATTTCGTTAAAATAATGGTAATATATCGAAATTATATTTAAGAACTAACATTGAAATAAAACATTTTTATTTTTCCCTGTTAAATTATAAAGTGATATTTCTTTTCATTTTGGCAACTTATTATTACAATATTTTGAATCCAAAAATAAACAAGCTAATAAATGCTAAAAAGCATAATTTACTAAATAGTTCTTAGCAAAAGCAAATTAGCCATGTAATTATTTTAAAATGTCTTCTTTATTATTTTTTCATGGTAAGAGTTTTCCCCCATATAATTGTCTCAGAACTTTCAGAATGTGCATCCGTTTACTCTATAAAATTCATCTTTTTTTTTTTTTTTTTTTTTTTTTTTCTTTTTTTTTTTGTGTGTGTGTTTTCAAATACTTCTGACTTTTCGCTGTTGCAGAATTGGTAGTGGTAGTCTTTCTTTCGGATTTGAGACATTGCACCTTGGAAAGTTTAGAAGAGATTTGAATGCAAGATTTATAGATCGAAGATTCTAGAAAAATGTGACAAAATGAAAAAATATTTTCATAGTATTAACTCGTAATGGATGTATTTTACTGAATGTCTGTGATGAATTGCTTACTCTTTGGAGAATTTTTGGGAGAAGAATGAAAACCTAATATTTGAATGCTTTACTTCTGATCCTAGATATCTTTTTCTTAACATGATTATTCCCCCCCCCCTTTTGTTCTTTTTCCTAAGCAGAAGCATGGAAAATGTCAATAGCACATGGCACATGGGCACGTATCTACAGAAAGGAACTTTCTTTTAAAAAAGAATTGAAAACTAACAATTTTAAAGATTATCATATGTATCTTATATATCTCAATGCATGACACGCAGGGTTGGCGTTAGCCATTTTTGTACTTGATGCAATCTCTGTGGGTCGTAAATTTTGCTCCCAGTGCCTGTTCTAAATTCTAAAATTTTGCTTTTTCTATATTTTATTGCTCTGTGCATCACTAAAATTCTAAAAATTCTGCCACGCTGGTTTTAACCATATAGCATTTCATATTTACTCTCAGTGTTCATATTATTTAAGGAATAAAATTAGCAGCTTCTTCTATATATTTTAAATACATGTAGTTTTTAGAATAACAGAAATCGTTAAATAAATCCAAAAATTCTGAAATGCAGAGGACACTTATTGAGAAAAGAAACTGATTGCACAAAGAGAAAAAAAAATATTCTTTAAATATATGTGCAGTTAGTATTATGTAAATTAGCCAGTTGTTTATAATTTCAGCCTGTACTATAGCTTCTCCCTGCTTTTCCTCATCAGAATGCAAATCGTTTAGATAGTATTTAAACTGAAATGTTTGTATTGTAAGACAGACAGTGTTTCTGGCTTCTGCTTGCACGCTGCATTAGTTCCTGCCAGCTGTGATAATTTGTAATTATTCAGCTTTGTGTTATCGCTACTGGTATTTGAATCTGTTACGATTACGAGTTACTGAGCCAGCTTAGATTAAAATTAAATTGCACTGTCTTTGACTTCTATTCCACAATTTTAATTTGAATTTTAGTCTTCCTGTTTAGTTACATCGCCATGAACTGTAGTTCATTCTGCTAGCATAAGAACACGCAGTTAGTCCAAAACTCTTGATAGGCATGAAGCAAGTTTTCATCATGTCTGAAAGTAACTATAAAGTCAGATAAAAGTTAGAATAAACCTCTTTATTTAAACAGAACTTATAATATGTTTAAATAAAGAGGTTTATTCTAACTTTTATCTGACTTTATAGTTACTTTCAGACATGACGATAACTTGCTTCATGCCTATCAAGAGTTTTGGACTATTTAACTTTTACCAGATCATATAAAACCTCATAGGTATAATGTCCAGACATTGACAAGTTAGGAGAGGAAGCAGAAACTAATGCAAACATTGGTTTGCTTATTGAAACAAATTTCTCATTATTAGAAAAGATGCATAAAGAGAAAGAAATTGATATAAATTAGCCATAATGTCTGGGAAGGCTTCAAATTAAAAGAGCGCATGAATATTTTGTTGAGTATTGTTGCAGAAAAACATAAACGTGTTGTAGCTTTTAATGTATTATTATTCTGATGTTGTTTAAGAATCAATGTCATAAATTACATGTATTTTAAACTGTGAAATGTTATTAGATTATGATTTTCATCAAATATTTAAAAAAAAATTAATTTTAATAGTGGCTAGGTAAATCTATAATATCGAGTACCTAATTCTATAATATCTACTACTTACCTGACTACCTGATTCAATTATTGGTAACTAATTGCTCACCTTTAAAAGTTATCTCTACATCGAGCATTTCATTTATCCTTAACATGGTCACAAGCTACAACACAAAAATGTAAAAATTACTATAAAACATATTCCTTACAGCTAATAAGACTTAAAATAATACCAAACAACTTATCACCTCTGGTGCTTTAGTGGCTTATTGGAACCTTAAAGTATGTTAACTGTATTACAACTCCAGAAACTCTGCACGAAGCTACGACACTAACTATGTCAGACAGACAGCATAACTTTCAAAAACCCTGCCAACATCAGGCATTCAGGTCTGTTCTGACCATCAAGTCTCTCTCTAGGCGAGCAACAGCAGTGACAACAGCCAGTCTTCTGTTATGGATTTTACTTCTCATTTTAACCTATGCCGTTTGATATAAAACTGGCCTGCTATTTACAAAATCTCTAGACTGAGCAAGTACCTAACGAAATGAGGCATAAAAGAAAAAAATCAGCATAAAGCTAACCACTAGTAAAACGTAAATAAAATGTCACTACTCTTCTTGAAAATGTGTCCAAGTCCATAAGTGTAAAATGTTTAATACTTATTTTACAAATTTTACAAAAATGATTTTATTCTCGAATTTATTTTTTAATTATGTGGGAAATGTTATGTCATGATATTCCTTAATCCCCTACTGTGTGACGTATGAATTACGTCAGCAGGTGTGTTTCCCGCCTTCGAGAGAGACGAGGAATAGCTGGCGAGCGGAGCAGACGTTGCTCGATCGCTCATATATTATCTCAATAATTGTAAACCTAATGTAATCTATCTTTGTATATACTAATAAATGTGTATTATCAACTATAGTCGTTGCCTTTCCCCACATTTTGGGGGCTCGACCGTACCTTTTGTGCATGCATTAATCGAACCCTAGACACCAGCAATCATCAACGAAGTTCAGAAAGCTAACAAAGGCAAGACGTGCCTTCATGACGATTGAAGACGTGACGATTATGTCTTATGACGATTGATGTTACATTGACTATTGATGATTTATTGACGACAGCAGGTGTGTTTCCCGCCTTCGAGAGAGACGAGGAATAGCTGGCGAGCGGAGCAGACGTTGCTCGATCGCTCATATATTATCTCAATAATTGTAAACCTAATGTAATCTATCTTTGTATATACTAATAAATGTGTATTATCAACTATAGTCGTTGCCTTTCCCCACAATTATGCTTAATAATAGTGCATCCTACTTACAGATCTATTTTTTAATACGTTGGTATAACGGAAGTGAAGTTCAGGCCTAGACTTTAATTGAATTTATGCAGTTCCGATTTGCTGATAGGTCCTTAATTTTTTTCTTTAATGGTCCTTAAAAGTCCTTAATATTCATGTTCAGAAATGTGTACGAACCCTGATTTACTGTAAATGCTGAAGTATAGATAAACTTCAGAAACAGTAAGTGTGTTTTTAACACAGGTTGGTTTTTTAATGAAAAATATGCTGAATGGTTTACAGAAAGCGAAAATAATCGCAGTGCCATGTATTCCTGGTGTAAAACTGAAATCAACATAGCAAGCATGGGAGAGTTTGCTTTAAAGTGTCACGTGGATCGTAAGTAAACTTTTGTTTTCTATTTAATAATTATTAATTCTAATGTGTGAAATTAAAAAATTAAAATCTGTCTTTGACCGCTGATTTATTTATTTTTTAAATTTTCATTTTCTGCTTTCGAAGAGCTTTTTTCATGCTACTTGTTGCCTAATGAGCTTTCGATCTCATGGCTAGCTCAGAAAATGATTCCTAAGTCATCTACCCGATGAATTTTAACAGCTATCTTAGTATAAATAGAGCACTCGGAATCTTTAAAGCTAATAAAAAGATTTATTTACACATACACACATAATAAATGAAAGGAAAATAACTATCTGACTACAGAGTGCAAACATCGTCATCGTCCTCGCGAAAAGCTCTCTTCTCGTTCTCTGGCGTCGTATGACGTCAGTCCCCATCTGTCTTTTGATTGGGTGGCGTAGTGATGCCATTCCCCACACTACTCATATAATATACCCCCCTTCCTATTACTTTTGTATTTCACCCCTATCTTCAACGTTAGGAATTTTGGGCTTACATTTTCATTTTTCTACCAATGCATTAAACAGTTCGGAAGCGAGGAGTCCTATGATTCCCTTTCTCTGAAAAATCTCGAATATTCAAACTGTTACAGTTCGCAGCAAAACAAGCAACGGACTATTGGGGGGGGGGCACTTTGCTATCTGGATTGAATAGGACTAAAAGTTCTGAAATCTACCAACCTAAGCGACGAGTGATTTTATTCTAGAAATTTAACGCAGTCTGTTCAAAATTAGAATGAAAATAACTCCAGATTTGTCTCTTTCTTTTCCTTTATTTAATTTTTTAATCTCCGAATACCGGCAGTTGTTGATTCGGATTGCGTAATATCACTTGCCGAAGAATTAAGGCGCGTATTGCGAAGTAACGTTTGCTATATTTTGCTAAGATAATTAGTTTTGATATTCAATCTGGCATTTGTTTATGAGCAAATCCCAGATTGAATATCAAGAATTTTACAGCGCTTGCTGAGTAGAATATTTTTCAATTTCGTTGGGCTATTTTTGTATGTTTCTAAATATATTTTTACAATCTATATGTTTATGGTAATAATTGGGCTACATGTTATAGTTTTTTTTTTTAAATCAATTTTTTATCTGCTGAATGTTAAATTACGATCCTTATGATATTTTGTATTCTAAATATTGCGATGTAACGAAAGATACAGAAATATTATTAAAAGTATATTTAATGCATATGTCAAATGCATTTAACCGAAAGATCTAAAAAACGGCTACAATCTACTCCCCCCCCCATCTTTTTCCAGTTACGCTAGACTATCCGGAATTTTCAGATATCCGGCAATCGGCAATTTCCGAGCATGTCGGTTAGTTAAACCTTTACTGTATAAAGAATGACTGCATGAAACAATTTCCCTCTTCTGATTTCAGAAATTTCCCTTTTTTTTTTCACTCATTTTTACTTAAATTATTTTGCAATATCTGTATATGAAAAGCTATCATATAATGAGAATTTAGAAAATGTTCAGAATTTTGATGTAAGTTAAATTATTTAAATATTAATATGAGTGGGAAAATAAATAAATGTACAATAAATTATTTTTATTTCTAGGTGCCAAGTATAAAATATTTCTGAAAGGAAAAAATGCAACAAGCTTTTTCCTCAAATCAAATCCTGCTAGTGTTGCACCTTCCAGTTCCACAAGTGTTATTTGTACTTCGTGAAATTCAGATACTTTAGATGATGCTGTAGAGTTTCGAAAGGTGTTTTGGATTCTGAAATTTTGTGGTGTTTGGAAAGGGGTTCTTCAAAAGATGTTTTGGATGCTGAAATTTTGTGGTGTTTGAAAGTGGTGACAAGTCATTACTCTAACAAATCTAGCAGTGACATGGGCAAACTTTTTTCAGAAATGTTCCCTGACAGTGTTATAGCAAGACGCTTTTCTTGTTGTGAGAGGAAGCTTGCTTACCTCTGCCATTTTGGATTTACACCTTATTTTCAGAGGACGAATGTATGACGAATTTAACTTCTCATGACTTCACATTGTTATTTATGACTTCACATTGTTATTTAACGAGACTTTGAGTAAAACAAATCAGAAAAAGCAATTAGATTTGCATATCAGATATTGGCATCCTGACCAAAATAAAGTTGTAACTCGATTTTTGACCTCTGTTTTCATGGGACATGCAACACCTGCTAACATTTTTGAAAGTTTTCAAATGGCAGTTAAAAAACTCGATATAAAGAAACTGCTACAAATAAGTATGGATGGGCCAGTCGTAAGTTGGAAGTTTTTAAAGAAACGTGAATTGAAAAAGGAATATGGCATTGAATGTATATCTATTGGTAGTTGTGGTTTGCATATTTTGAACAATGCTTTCCGTAAAGGAGCATCCGCTACAAGCTGGGATATACCTTCTATTTTAGAAGCACTGTACCATCTATTCAAAGATTCTTCAGCACGTCGAGAAGATTTTTTAACAGAGAGTGTGCATAGGACTTTGCTATTGAAATTTTGTAGCCATAGGTGGCTAGAGAATGTACCAGTATGTTTGCGTGCTTTTGAAATTTGGGAAGATGTAAAAGGTTATGTCAAGCTAATTGAGAATGGAAAATACACAAACATAACTTGCAAATCATATGAAATAATAAGAGATGCAATTAAAGACAAATTAATGCCTGTAAAATTCCTTTTTTTCATTTGTGTGGCTGAATTGGTCAAACCCTTTTTGGAACTTTGCCAAAGTGATGAACCACTTGTTCCTTTTTTTGCTTTTGATTTGCACAAATTAGTAAAGCAACTTTTGCAGCATTTCAAAATTATAAAAGAAGAGTACATGTTAAAAATCAATTCATCACTAAAATATTTGCGTAACTTTGATTTTTCTGTGAAAGGTATTGTTAATGAAATAAGCAAAATTAGTTTAGGATTTAGGGCTGATAAGCTCTTGCAAGAACTATATGCTAAAAAAGAAATCAGAGATAAAGATTACCTTTCTGTTAAACGTAACTCACAAACCTTTATTTTACAACTACTTGAAAAGCTGATGGAGAAATGTCCACTTAATTGTTCACTGTTTCAAAATGCTGTTTCTGTGAATCTGAAGTATATGGCGAAAAACAGCACAAAAGCATACGAGAAAATGAAAAGTATATTGATGCATTTTTCCCAGAAAGGTC
>KK113101.1:37561-71047 GCA_000611955.2 Stegodyphus mimosarum | reverse complement strand
TAAATCCCGTCAAGCATGTACGGAACTTACTAGGGAGACCCGTGGCAGCACGTAACTTATCGCCAGTAACGATTCCGAAACTGCGATTGTTGCTACAAGAGGAACGAGCAGCAGTGTCTCAACAGCTCATTAACAACCACATATCCAGCATGCACAAATGATGTGAAACCTGCCTAGCAGTCAGGGGAGATCATATCCCCTATTAAAGACCGGATGTTTCTTGCTGGACACCCATCACAGGGATGTTTCGGCCTTCAGTCGCATTGCGCTCCATGCTACTTTTTCAATAAAGCTTCTTTTTATCCCTCTGATTTCTCTTTTAGTAAGTGTTGCTTACATAACTCATGTCCTTACGTATTGGAGATCTTACGGTATTAAATGTGTTGATTTGGAAAGCTTTTGTACAAAGTTATATTGAAAAAACCGTCTCGTCCTTAATTTTTGCCCACCAGTGTATAAGTCTTCCTTCAAAAGTTCTCCATAAAGGTATCTCTCATTCTTTATGGCAGATACCCTTTGCCATATTTAAACAGCGTAACCGAAACTAAAAACAATTTTTTTGTAAATCTTTAAATAAATGATTTGGGCTACTTAGACATCTCAATTGAAATACGTTATATGTAAAAATACCACATAATTTACGGAAAGCAAAAATAGCAATTAATAGTAAAATTTAGAAAAAAAATCTCAGAAATTTACATAAAGGAAGCATGTAAAAAGTTCAGCATTGAAAACTGATATAGCATTTATAACATTATATTAATAATAAAAATTCATTCAAAAATCAAAAAATCAATTAAAAAATATGTTACTAGAATTTGGTTTAAGAGAGTTATAAAGTATGGAATAATTCGCAATATAATATGAGGTCCCACGCATAAAAGTAACGTATGAATTTAAAAAACAGCAGACCACATGTAAAATACTGCAATAAAAATGTATAAAATAAATTACTTTTCATAGTGCCTTTTAATATTAAAATCAACAGAAGTATAATTTCCTCTAGATAAAGATGTTTTCCTAAATTTAAAATTTTAAGCAACGAGATAAAAATGAAAGTAAACTTTTACTCTTTTTAAAATGCAAACAAAAATGAGTTCATTGTCTATTCATTATTCCTTTTTTCTTCATAATTTCTCAAATAATTACATATTAATTATTACTGATATTATTCGCATCAATAAACAATAGACAGTGCTTACCTGAAAGTTTAGTAATCACGAGCTCTCCAGTTAGGGAAGGAGCAGATCTAAAAAAAATGTCACGAAAATTACCGAGACAAGAAAAATGTGCTACACTGAGATCTTTGGTCAGCGTCTCTTGATAACTGAAGATACTGTAAAATTTGTATGCATCCATCACAGAATATAGTTCCACGATTTCTCAGTATAATATTAAAAAAAAAAAAATATGACCTACAAATACGTACCCCCCCCCCAAAAAAAAGAGAGAGAGAACTAATTAAAATCGCAAGCTGCAAGTATAAAAATAATATATTCTGGAAAGTTTATCGAAGTTTTTCACAATAGATCGGAGGGCGATTAAACCGGGCTGTCATTAAGTTATGCTGAGGGACTAGGAACAAGGTCAGTGCGCAGGGATACTTCCCATTAAGGAAGTATTACGTGCCCAAGGTCGTAAAAGGTCAGAGTGGGAAATTTTTTATGGTCGCATTAAATGTTTGCGGCGACGTGTATGTGACATCCTTGCGACATTCACATCCACATCACACTGTGACATCTCTGAGACTTTGCATCCTGATCACAAACGTAATGTGAAGAAAATGTGACATTGAGAGGTCACTGCAGCGTTATAGCAACTGAGTGTGCTATATGGGGCAACATCAACTTTTCAGCGTTTTGTGCATGAAGTACTCCAAGACCTTGATTTTGTGCTCCCTTATTTGGATGATGTATTGATAGCCTCATCATCAGAAGAGGAGCATAGTAAGCACCTAAAACTAGTGTTTCAGCGATTAGAGAAATATGATTTGTGCATCAATATATTAAAATCTGTTTGGAGTGGAAGAAATAGAATTTCTGGAATATCTCATAAATGCTGCAGGTTCAAGGCCTCTACCTGCAAAAGTGCAAGCGATTTCGAATTACAAATTGCCCACAACAATTCATGGCATACGTACCTTCCTCGGCATGGTAAATTTCTACCGTAGATACCTTAAAAATGCAGCAGAAACACAAGCTATTCTCCACGAGATGCTCAAAGGTGCTAAGAAGAAGGATAAATGAAAAGTTCCATGGACAGAGGAAGTTAAAATGCAGTTTGAAAAGTACAAAACAGATTTGGCTAACACTGCTTTGTTAACATTTCCCAAACCTGACTGCTTATTATTCTTATGTACAGATGCCTCAAACTGGGCAATAGGGTCAGTGCTCCAACAATTGGATGAAGGAAACCGGAAACCTATTCCTTTCTACTCGAAGAAATTGAACACTCTTAGAGTAATGTGCCCATTTGGCACTGCCGGCCGGCCAAAAAGGGTGGTATATAACTATATTATAAGAGTCTCACCTACAAAATTTCAAAATTTTATGGCAAACCATTTTTGAGTTAATGATATATGTATGTATAGATAGATGTCATGAAGAAACTAGTAAAAAATGGGTATTTCTATTGAAATCTGAAAACCGAAATTTTTTGCAATTAAAATATTTCCTTTATTTTATACAAGGAAGTAAAAATCAGAAAGAAGCATAACTAAATGTTATAGCAGGTCCACATACAAATTTTCAACATTCTATAGCTAACCATTTTTGAGTTATGCAAAAAATTTCATAAACCCTTCAAGCAGTGTGCTGTTATAGCACTGCCGATTTCAATAAAAAAGCAGGTGCATAGCTAGATGTTAGAAAAAATCACATATCCAAAATTTCAATTTTTATAGCTAAACGTTTTTGAGTTATCCAAGATATCGTGAAAAAAGGAATACTTTATTCTCTCTGTACATACAGATGTCGCGCAAAAAAATAGTCAAAATGGATATTTCCATTGAAATCTGATCACTGAAATTTTTCACGATTACAATACTTCCTTTACTTCCAATAAGGGAATAAAAATAACAGTGAACAATAATTTATTTATTATTGTTCAAGAGAAACATATTGCTAAACTTATGACAATGTTGCTGAATTTACACATTCTGCACTAGTTTAGTGAAAACTTATATTTAGTCAGAGTATTGTTAAATCACTTAGTTAATTAACTGAAATTCAACTGTATACTATTTGAATCCTTCATTTTATTTTCCTTGGCTTTTCCATCATATAATGTAAAATACAACCCAAGTTTGAGAAAGTTCCTTGCATGATATTCTTCCCTTCAGTGTTTTATGATGCCACTACCTATTTTTAAATGCTTTTCAGTAATATCAGCATTGAATTTGGAGTGTTAGCTTTAAAAGGATACCAAGGCAGAGTTCATACACATTTCTGCAAATGGAAATTAAGTACTTTTAAGGGCCATTCATGAAAAAAATTAAGGACCTATAAAGAAATGGGAGCCGAATAAATTCAATTAAAAATATTATCTGTGCTTGAACATTACTTTTGTATTATCATCCTAAAAATAAAATAGATGCTTAAGTAGGATAAATTATTATTCAACATAATTGTTAATTAATTATTTTACCCTTATAATAGTTGGACACATCTCAGAGAAGATCGTGACATTTATGTTTTACTAACAGTTAGCTTTATTTTATTTATTTATTATTATTTTTTTAAGTCTCATTTCGTCACATACTTGCTCAGTCTAGAGGTTTAAATAGCAGGTAGCAGGGTTGCCACTCAAATAATAGACTGAAATTCCCTGACTTTTCCAGGTATGTTCTAAGAAAATACCAGTCTATTCGCGTAATGCACTTTGGCTGCGCCAAGAGGTAAATTAATTATGGTACCACTTGAAAACACAAAAATTTGGCAATTACATAAGATTTATATACACTGGTGTGCAAAAATTAAGGTAGAGACGGTTTTTTCAATATAACTTTGTACAAAAGCTTTCCAAATCAACACATTTAATACCGTAAGATCCCTAATACGTACAGACATGAGTAATGTAAGCAACACTTACTAAAAGAGAAATCAGAGGGATAAAAAGAAGCTATATTGAAAAAGTAGCATGGAGCGCAATGCAACTGAAGGCCGAAACATCCCTGTGATGGGTGTCCAGCAAGAAACATCCGGTCTTTAATAGGGGATATGATCTCCCCTGACTGCTAGGCAGGTTTCACATCATTTGTGCATGCTGGATATGTGGTTGTTAATGAGCTGTTGAGACACTGCTGCTCGTTCCTCTTGTAGCACCAATCGCAGTTTCGGAATCGTTACTGGCGATAAGTTACGTGCTGCCACGGGTCTCCCTAGTAAGTTCCGTACATGCTTGACGGGATTTAGATCCAGAGACCTTGCCGACCAATCCATGTGTTCCAATATCTTCACTCTCCAACAGCTCTTCGACAGTAACTGTGCGATGAGGTGGAGCGTTGTCGTCCATGAAGAGGAACTGAGGACCCATAGCCCTTGTGAAAAGACGCATGTAAGGAAGAAGAACCTCGTTACAATAGCAGTCCCAGGTGACGAACCTCCTTGGGAGATATGAAGGTCGGTCCGGCTACCAAGCATTATGTCTGCTCGAACGAGAACTCCGCGACCTCCAAAACAGTCCCTTTTGATGATGTTGAAGGGGTTATTGCGTGTTCCCCGCTCTGTCCAGATGTGTATGTGTCTAGAATCGCAACTCAGACTAAATCTGCTCTCATCTGTAAAGAGTACTCGTCCCCATTCATTGTCTCTCCAATTCCGGTGTTCCCGGCACCACAGAGAACGCCTTCTCCGATGGGCAGGCGTTAGAGGTACACACCGTACAGGGCGTCGTGCAAACAGACCACCACCGTGCAGTCTTCTGGCCACGGTAAAACGCGATATCGGTCGTCCAGTCGCCTGTGTCGTGTGTCTAGCGATTTCTCCCGCTGTCTGGCGCCTGTTTCTTCTGGCCTGTAAGGCAATATACCGGTCATCTGCGGGTGTGGTTCCTCGTGGACGACCACTACTAAACCCTCGGATAGCTGTTCCTGTAGTTTGAAATTGTCTCCAATGTCGTGAAACGATGCTGTGAGCAATTCCGAACTCTGCAGCCACACTTGTCACACTGCGGCCTTCCTCCAACTTCCCAATGATTCGACCTCGGGTAAAAGCATCCAGATGTCGTCTAACAGATTGATTATTCGCCATTTCTCGCTGAGGCAGCAACTCGGTGTGATTTTAACTGCTATACTGCGTGCAATCTCTTTGCCAGAAATACTGATCTTACACCGGCAACATGCTTTATACTACTCAGACACTCCCCCATTACGTCTACCTGCATATCTGCGCATGTGCTACCGTACATCACCTTACTTGATCTCCTGATTGGTCTTTTTGTCCGCTCTGCCTCTTCGTTCAGCTAATATGCTAATTTTTCGACTTCGTCCTTAATTTTTGCACACCAGTGTATATATAATACATAATCCCCAAAGCATTGCTATTATAACTATAATAGGAGTGGTTTTCTCCGCTGAATATTGAGATTAGAATCTGCCGAATATGGATTAAAAATGTACTTTTTTTTGCAGACATTTTGCAGCTAAACAAAAGAAAGAAATCGAATGATATTTTAAAATAAATTCAGGTATTTTATATTTATTTAGCAGCCTACATAAGCAAAAAATATGTGCATTAAATTTCGTCATGCTATATCATCATACAGCTAGAATTAGTTTCAATATTATGCCAGAGAAAATTTCCTGAAATTTGAAAGTATTATTTACTATGATTTAGAGGAAGAAGCAACATTAAATGATATGAATAACATTAAAATAATTAAAAACTGAATTAGAATAATCAACGATCTTTTGACGAAAATAGTTATATTAAATGGTTAGCCTAGATGACTTATTACCCTTTTTTTTTTAATTTTACTGCAAAATGACAAATAAAGAATTTATTAAAAAGGGAAAAAAAAACGTTTAAAAGATTTTGCGGTAAAATCCTAGTATACGTTACGGCCTTGGCACGATTTTGAAAATTACCGCCAACACCAAAATGACCCGTTTATTGATCATCATAATGTCGCCAAATTCCGTGTGTACCGTATATGGAGGTTAGAATAGGATACAAGGAGGCTATTCTAACCACCATAATAGCGTATACTAGGATCAAGCCGATTTTGTTTTATACAAGAATACGTATTTTCTTTAGTTCAACATGAATTGCGCATGCGCAAAACTTCCTTTTCAAAATTATTTGAAGCATAGATTGACCCCTTCTAAATTGATTCTGGCCCTTATTTTGACGCTAAATAAAAGTCCTTCATTGAGTTTTTACCTTTTTTGTCTCATGCAGAAGGCATTATCTGAGCTAATAAATTTTATTTTTTGGCTTTCAAAATTTTACCCGTATTTGATGATCCCCTCTTTTGATGATTTAACTTATTATTGATGATGTGGAGTTAAAGGCTTGCCCTAGTTTACTCCGTAAATTTAACTTCCTTGATCCTCCTCCAATCTGATTGGAGCTGCGAAAATTGGCTCTGTTTCAGCTGGCCGAGTGACGTTGACGCGCGCCAAGAAAGTGATGGCTTGTTAACGTCGGTGCAAAACTCGCTTTTGGGTGGGGGTGGCGGAGTGCTATATGAATTTCTCCGACATTTTTTGGTTAATTTTCGAATTTCCTGACTTTTTCCGGTTCTCCGGGTAGCGTGGCAACCCTGAGGTAGATTTTATGTCAAGCGACATAAGTTAAAATGAGAAGTAAAATCATAATCAGCATGGTTCATAACAAACCTGAAAGGCCTCAGCTAAGCACTGTTGGCAAGTTTTTAAAATTAGTTGGGCTCTGTCTGAGCAGTTAGTATTGTAGCTTTGTGTTCCAGGGGTTGTATATACTTTAAGGTTCCAATAAGCCACTACAGCCCCAGAGTAATAAGTTGTTTTGCATTATTTCAAGTCTCACTAGATGCGAAGAAAAAGTTTTACATGAACTTTACATTTTTGTGTTTTATCTTGTGACCACGGTAAGGATAAATGAAAGGCCAATAACGCCTTTTAATATGCAAATATAACTTTTAAGGGTAAGCAGTTAGTTATGAATAATTTAATTAGATTAGCGTTGGATAACCTTAGTCTATGAATTTACATGGTCACTATAAAATTTTATTTATTTTTAAAAATATTTGTTAAAAAAGCCCTATTAAAATCACAACCTAATAAAATTTCACAGTTTAAAATACATGTAATTTATGACATTGATTCTTAAATGATACTACGTTAATTTCACATTAAAACCTACAAAACATTTATGTTTTGTTGTAACAGGACTCAAATATTTACGCGTCTTTTTAATTTGAAGCCTTCCCAGATATTTTGACTAATTTATATAAATTTCCTTCTCATTAAGCATCTTTTCTGACATTTAGAAATTTGTCTTAATATGCAAACCAGTGTTCTCAGTACTTTCTGAGTGGTTTACCTCCCAACTTGTCAACCTCTTCACAAGGTACCTATGAGGGTTTATTTGATCTGGTACAAATTAAATAGCCCAAAATCCCCACACAGACGTGAAGCAAATTATTGCTATGCCTGAAAGTAAATACAAAGTCAGACAAGGTTTAAATAAGCCTCTTATTTAAAAAGAACTTAGAACATAAACGCATGTTCTTATGCTAACAAAATTAATTACAGCTCATGGTACTGTAATTAAAAAAGAAGAGTCAAATTCAAACTAAAAATGTGAACTAGTGGACTATAGAGTTTAATTTTAATTTAAGCTGGCTCAGAAACTATCAACATAAATTCAAATTTCGGCAGTGGTAATGCAAAGATGAATAATTACAAATGATCAGAGCTGGCAGGAACTAATGCAGAGAGCAAGCGGAGGTCAGAAACATTGTCTTACACTCCAAAAACCTCAGTTTAAAAACTGTCTAAGTGATTTGCATTCTGGTGAGGAAATAGAAATGAGAAATTATAGTAACGGCTGAAATTATAAACAACTGGGTAATTTACATAATAATAACTGTACATATCTTTGAAGAATAATTTTTTCTCTTTATGTACTTAGTTTCTTTCTATAACAGGTTTCCTTTTCATTTTAGAATTTTTTGATTTAAAGATTTCTATTATTCTAAAAACCTAAATCCATTTAGAATGTATAGAAAAGGCTGCTAATTTCATTTCTTTAGTCATATGAACATTAATAAGAGATAGGAAATATATATCATAAGGGCCGCTTACAGAACTGGTGTGGCAGGATTTGAAATTTAGTGACACACCGAGCAACAAAATCTAGACTTCAAAACTTTTGGAATTTAGAGCAGGCACTAAAAGCAGAATTTAGAAAGGCACTAGGCAGAATTTAGGATCTACACGAAATTGCATCAGGTGGGAAAATGTCTAGTGCGAGCCCCGTGTATAAAGACATATTAGATTAATCTTTTAAACTATCAGTGTTCAATTTCTTTATTAATGAAAAAATTCCTTTCTATAATGCCTGTCCATGTGATAAGATTAGAAGCATTTCTGATATTTTTCATGCTTGTGTCTTGTGAAAAGTAGGGGAAAAAAGGGAAGATAAACATGTTACGAAAAAGATTCTAGTATCAGAAGTAAAACATTCAAGTATTATGTTTTCATCATTCTTCCAAACGTTCTCCAAAAAGTAAGAAATTAATCACAAACTTTCTGTAAAATACATTCATATTACATGTTAATACAATGGAGGCATTTTTCATTTTGTTACATTTTTCTGAAATCTTCTAGAAACATCGGTCTATAAATCTTGGCTTCAAATCCTTCGAAACTTTCCAAGCTGCAATGCCTGAAATCCTAAAGAAAAATTACCCCTACGAATTCTATTATAGTGAAAAGCGAAAAATATTTCGAGGCAGAAAAAAAAAAGGGGGAGGGGAAATGTGTAAAATTAATTTTATAGAGAAAACTGGTGCATAATCTGAGACAATAACATGGGAAAAACTATTACCATGAAAAAATTAAAAAGAAGATATTTTAATTACATAGCTATTTTGTTAAGTACTATTTCGTAAATTGTGTTTTATACCATTACACCTTGTTTATTTTTCAGATTCAAAATATTGTATAATAAGTGGCCAAAATGGAATTTTATAATATAACAGCAAAAAAAAAAAAAAATGTTTTACTTTGTTATTTTTTAAATATAATTTCAATATATTACCATTATTTTAATGAAATTTATCAATGTTACGATGTTTTAAAAAAATCGTTGAAAAATTCCCGGATCTTCGAATTAAAAATTTTCTATAGAAACTGATCTTAAAATCGCCAAGATGTTGATAAGTCGCCAAATTTAGAACCATTTAATAAAAGAATTCACATACTGAAAAGCGAAACGTTGTTTGAAAGCTCTTTTGAAATGCTCCTGTTTCACTTTGTGCTCAGAGAATCAAGTACCCCACTATTTATATTAGAAATAAGAACAAATTATAACCCATTAACTCAATCAAAAGATAACCAGATTTGTCAGTCAATCGCCAAAAATTTTCATCCAAAATGGTAATTCACACTCAAAATGGCAGTTGTAAAAACAGAAATTTCAGATGATTAAAAAATTAAGTATCTTCTACCCATTTTGGACAAAATTAAGGGCTTTTAAGGACCAAAAATCGATTCCAAAAAACCTAAGGACTTTTAAGAACCGTACGAACCCTGTAAGGGCTTTTTTAGGGGGGGGAGGAAGAATATGATTAATCTTTCTCATAAATGATGTTTTTTTTTTGTTCAAGCATCTCTTTAAGTGATCTAAAACCAAACCAGTAATAGAAATTAAATTTTATTCTCTTAAGTGAATCACAGCATGAGACCATCAACATACATAATTTAATATAGCTCAATTAGAATAGAAGATACTACATGTCCAGAAATTGTATAAAACTAACTTGATTCATTAGTAATAAAGATAAGGAATTTAAAATTGGAAAATGCTCATATATTTTTCACTATTTTGGATACTAAACATAAATCTTGCATAACTATGCAGTGAATGGAACTTTTCCCAAGCCACTTTAAATTCTACGCTGAGTGATTCTATTTATAGTGGCCCACTGTTTAAGTACTAGAAAAATGAGAAATTAAACCTCCTACCCCATCAGAGGCATTACAGAAGATTTGCAAAACTAACAGTGCCTTACAATGCCTTGGAAAGTATCATAAGTTCTTAAATGCAATATCTTCTAATCTAACAGAACTTTTACAAGCTTTATTAATTTATATGAAAATCCTCATATAAGCAACGAAAAACTTAACATTTTTAAAACAGTCCATAACAACTTTGTCCACGTCCACAATACAACAGTCCACGTCCTGCAATACAAACAATATAATCTTACATAATGAGAAATGGGAACCTTTAAGTAAAAAAATTCATAAAACTTTCTAATCTTTGCCTTCCTATACAAATTATAAAATATATTAATGTAAACTGCGATATTCTTTGAATGATTACTTCACGAATGTTTTTGCAAAGGCATTTTATTAAATCTTCATTTAGAATTCTTAATGAAATTAATATTGTGTAATATAATTTGCAGGATTAGTTTCAAAGGTTTAAATATAAAACATTCAAAACTAGTTCTGAAAATTTATGAATATTTACACTGATTCTAGTTGCTTTAACTCTCCCAATAATTATCATTTCCTAATTAACCAGATCTATTTAAAAAGTGAATTTATTTATTGCAGAAATATGGAAAAATTACTATCATAAATGAAGAAAAAACTGAAGTTTAGAAACTAGTAAGCACATGCTATTTTAAATTAAAACATTCAAGAATAACATTCTGAAATATATAGTTTGTAATAATATTTCTGTAACTACCTTATAATAAATTCCTTTATAATATATGTATACTATACATCAAATATATGCACTCAGGAAAAAAAAAAAGCGCCACAACTATGAAATGTGGCATGCAAATGTGGTTTGGCGAGTTGTTTTAATGATTAAGTGATTACAAGCAGTTGTCAGGTTTTAAGAGAGGTCACATTATAGGGTAAAAGAGGCTGTTTGGTTAAACAGGTGAATCAGTTGGCATATTAGTCGAAGCAATATGGCTGCTGCCCATTGTTGGAACCAGTGGCTCAGCAAAGGCATGGTCATCTGCCGTAGTGACTCAGAATGTCCATGAGCAACCAGTGTGTGAGATGATTGTGCAATTAGAAGTTCTCCCACTTCTACACCAAAAGTTATAGTATCATCGAATCAATGCCATTTGCCAACTTGCTGTTAGTTTATACATTTATCTTTACCATTTTGGCAACACCAAGTTCCTCTGCGTGCGAGCTTTGGATGTGTGTGTAATGTTGTGCACGTGTTGTTAAGTTTCAATAAAAAATGTGAAAAGGTACATTTCTCAATTCTTCGACTTGTTTCTTGATTTGATACTGGCTTATTTAACATGGTAGCAGGTCTCGTGGTTGGTGAACATGAATGGAGAATTTAGGATTTATAATTTGTTTTAAAAGTTACCGGTACTAGCGTAAAAATGGCATGTGCTAGAAGCAGTGATATTGGTATACCGCTATTTGATGGCTCAGACTATTTTAATTGGAAAGTACGCATGATGAAATTTCTCCAATTTAAAAAATGTAAAGATGTTGTTCAGCAAAATATCAATGAAAATGATGATGTGGAAAAATGGGAAGAAAAGAATATCCAAGCTACAAATTACATCTATGGCGCCATAACAAACAAGCAGTTGGAATATATTCACGAGTGTGAGACAGCATTTGATATAATCGCCAAATTTGATGCAATGTATTTAAAAACTTCAACTTCTCTCCAAATTGTTTGTCGAAATAATTTAGAATGTGTGAAACTGAAAAATTATCCTGATGTAAATATATTTTTTGATGATTTTGAAAAGTATGTGAACGAGCTGAAACATGCTGGCGCTACCGTGACGGAACAAGAAAAATTGAACTATATGCTAAGAGCATTACCTTCAAGTTACAGTCACATTGGTGACTTAATTGATGTATTACCAGAGAAGGACAGAACAGTTGATTACCTAAAAAGCAAAATCAAATCAAAATTACTTGAAGAGAATAATGATCATGAAGATTGTGCACCAGCAGAAAAATCAAGTGCCTTCAAAATTGAAAGAAGCAAATCGGCTCCACAAGGGAATGGCTGTTATAATTGTGGAAAACCTGGTCATATTAAAAAGAATTGTTGGCATGTCCATCAAGGGAACTATCGTGGTAACGGCTCCACTAATTATCGTGGTCGAAGTGCTTCAAACAATCAAGAACGTAGTCATGGTTTTCGTAGACATCGTGGACGCGGAGCATACTCTAACCACAGAATAAACAGTCATCAAGAAAATAGTTTTCACACCACTGTTATCGAAAGTAACATGTCAAGTTCCAGTGCAAATATTGTGACGAATAAAAATGAAATCATTTGGTTACTGGATAGCGGATGCACAGACCACATTATAAACAGTGATGAATATTTCAAAGAGCAAGTCACTTTGAAGGATCCTATTCAAGTGAAAGTCGGTGACGGAAGGATTTTGAAAGCTACAAAGGTTGGCAATATAATAGTTTCTTTTCCTGTATATAACTCTGAATCTATCATAACATTGAAGAATGTATTTTATGTAAAAGAAATGAAAGCAAATTTATTAAGTTATTCAAAGATTACTGATAATCATAAAATAGTTTCAAAAGAAAAGTTCTCTAAAATTTATAATATCAATGGTTCATTAGTAGCAATAGCAAAGAAAGAAGAAAGATTATATAAAGTAAAGAGTTATGTTAAAAATAGTAAAATGTTTGCAAATTTGACCAACACTAAGTTAACGTTAAAAGAAAAATTGCACCGTTCACTTGGACATATAAATTTTAAATATCTGGATATTATGTGCAGAGATCAACTATTAGATGGAATCCCTAAAGAAATAGAAACTGAATATATGAAGTGTGCCATATGTATTGAAAATAAAATGCACAATTTACCATTCAAGAATAATAGAAGAAAAGCAGAAGATATTCTGGAGATTATACATACAGATGTAAATGGACCTCACAGAACAAGTGGATGTAATGGTGAGAAATACTTTGTGAGTTTTATTGATGATTATAGCAAGCTGGCAAAAATTTATTGTATCAAATCTAAGGATGAAGTCTCTAATTGCTTAATTGAATATGTAAATGAAATTCAAAATTTAACAGGGAAGATGATCAAAGAACTAAGATGTGATAATGGTAGTGAATATATGAATAGCAAGATATACAAATTTGCAAGAGAAAAAGGTATCAAGATAAAATCATGCCCACCATATGTACATGAATTAAATGGTATTGCTGAGCGTTACAACAGAACTATAATGGATATGGCAAGATGTCTTTTAGCTGAAGCAAAAGTTGACAGACGTTACTGGCCTGAAGTGATTAAAGCTGCTGCTTATTTGAAAAATAGGACATTAACAAATACTGTTGTAAAGAAGACACCATATGAAATATTTTTTAACAGGAAACCATCTGCAAATGAATTGAAATTATATGGAAGTAGAGTGTATGTAAGAATACCAGAAGAAAAGAGAAATTCTAAGTGGGATAAAAAGGCTGAATTTGGAATCTTACTTGGATATACAGAAGTTGGATATCGAGTTTTGATGAATAACAAAATTGTAGTTGCCAGACATGTTGACATCATTGAAGAAGACATAATGTGTGTAGGTTGTGATGATGAAGATGAGAAAAATATTACAGATAAGAAGAATGAACCTCAAGAAGTGTCATATGAATCGAGTAATGATAACTCCAAGGACAGTGTGATAAATGAGGATGAAACAAAAGGTGGAACGAGACCAAGAAGGCAAATCAAACCACCAGTTCGATTTCATGAGGAATTCGGGTACTACTGTGTTAGTGCAAATTTTTGTGATGCTACAGTTCCAGGTAACTTTGAGGAGGCGATAACATGCAGTGAGGCTGGACATTGGAAAGAGGCAATGGACTGTGAAATGAACAGTCTTGTTAAAAATGACACTTGGACACTAGTGACTAAACCAGAGGATAAAGCAATTCTAGATGTGAAGTGGGTATTCAAAAGAAAACCAGGTAATGTTTTTAAAGCTAGATTAGTAGTTCGAGGTTTCCAGCAAAAAGATAGTATTGAGGATACTTACTCTCCTGTCATTAAGATGCAAACCTTAAAATTGTTACTTTCCTATTCTTGTCAGTATAATTTAAATATTCATCAAATGGATGTTGAGACTGCTTTTTTAAATGGTTATGTTGTATCTGAGGTTTATGTTAAACAACCACAAGGCTATAATGATAATTCGAATAGAGTGTATAAATTGAAGAAAGCACTGTATGGGTTGAAAGAAAGCCCTCGTGCTTGGTATGAGTGTTTTAATGAGTATATTACGAGTCTAGGATTTCGTAGGAGTAAATATGATTATTGTCTTTATGTAAAATCTGAAAATGATGTATTTGTATATATTCTTTTATTTGTTGATGATTTGTTGATATGTTGCAAAGATACTCAGGTAATTAATGATATTAAGGAACAACTACATAATAAATTTAAAATGAAGGATTTAAATAAAGTAAAAAGTTACATTGGAATTGATATTGAATATGATAACAAGAAAAGTAATATCTTAACATTGAGTCAGGAAAATTATATTGAATCTTTAGCTAAGCTGTATGGTATTGAAAATTCAAAGCTTTATGATACACCAATGGAGACTAATCTTAAACTAAGCCAATCTAATTTAAATGAAAATGTTAAATATAGAAATCTAATAGGAGCACTCTTGTATATTAGTCATGGTACTAGACCAGACATATCTTTCAGTGTAAACTATTTAAGTAGATTTCAAAATTGTTATGATGAGACACATTTCAAATATGCTTTGAGAGTTTTAAAGTATTTGTACTTAACAAAACATCTAAAATTAACCTATAGTAAAAATCTTACAACTGATATTATGAATTGTTATGTTGATGCTGATTGGGCAGGTGATATTGTTGACAGAAAGTCAACTACTGGGTTTGTTATTGAATTATTTGGTAATCCAATTTATTGGAAATCCAAAAAGCAAAATTGTGTGACAAAATCTTCTACTTTTGCTGAATATATTGCTCTATCTGAGGCTGTGACAGAAATTAATTTCTTAAAAAATGTGGTGAATGATGTTTTTGCTGATATAAATGACCCCATTAAAATTTATGAAGATAATTCAGGAGCTTTGGCCATTGCTAATTATGGGAACTTCACTAAAAATTCAAAACATATAGAAGTTCAGTATCATTATGTACATGAGAATGTTCAAAATGGAGTAATTGAAATTGTAAAGATTGATTCAGAATCAAATATTGCAGATATCTTTACCAAGTCTTTAGGAAAGATTAAATTTATGAAATTCAGAGAGGGTTTGAAACTGAAGTAAATTCTGTATACTATTTATATAAGTGATGTTTATTTAAATATTTTTGCTTGAGATGAAATAGATTTTGGTAATGTCTTTATGTGAACTAAATTGTATTTAACTTTGATTTTAACATTTAAATTAATGAAAGAAACATTTTGAAATAATTTGTGTTAAGTATTGAATGTTATTATTTATATCTATGCTTAATTGTAATCGGTAAAGATGAAAAGGTTACCTTATATATGTTTATCTGTAATTAGTAAATATAAATGTAAGGAGGCATGTTAGTTCATACATTTATCTTTACCATATTGGCAACACCAAGTTCTTCTGTGTGCGAGCTTTGAATGTGTGTGTAATGGTGTGCACATGTTGTTAAGTTTCAATAAAAAATGTGAAAAGGTACGTTTCTCAATTCTTCGACTTGTTTCTTGATTTGATACCGGCTTATTTAACACTTGCAGGGATCACGGGATAGGCAGGTGATACAATTTGCAGAAGGCAAAGTGATGCTGGGCTCAGATCTCGACATCTGTTAAGAAACTTGCCCCACCATCATCTTGCATGGAAAGACTCTCATTCAAGCTGGACAGCGTCCGATTGGAGAAATTCAGTCTTCAGCTTTTCTGACATACTGGACAAGCCAATTCAGCTGTGTAGCAATATATCTCAACTTACCGAACAGTTGCTCCATTTACAGCACAACCTACCATGAAGGGTCAATGGGAAATTAAACTCCGTGCCCACTGTATTACCATTGACAAATTTTTCATTCTTCGTATAACTACTTGTAAATAAAATGCTATTTTCATCCCAGTTTTGGTCATTTGTTTATCTATTCGAATACTATCCTACTACCGAATTCTGTGGTTGCAGCTCAATTCTTTCTGGGTGCATATATATATATATTTTTTTCCAACAGAATGCATAGTTTGTGATACAGTTTCATAAAAAAATAATACATATTGTTACATATTGTCTTTATTTTTAAATGCCATTTGCCAGCAAGTAATGTGGCATTTGGGAAATAATTTTAGCTCTAGTGCCAATCATGCACTGGCCATGTAGTCATAAAATTCTCTGATAAAAGGCATAGTGATCAGTATGACACATATAATCATCTTTTATTACCCCTTTTAAATCAATTTCTTACAATAAGTTAGCATATTGGTACTATCTACTATATCAGGGCAATAACTTTCAATACTACTCCACATGGCTGGCAGTATACACTGTAAATAGCAAGGGTGGTGAAATTTCAGGACAATAGGAGCTACGTGATAGCATTCATGAAATTTCGAGAGCCACAACTGGATTTTACAAGAGTCAGAATTTCCTATTTACATTGCTTTCAAAAGAACTGAAGGAGCTTTTCACGAAAAGAAATGCCTAAGGTAAATTCATGGGAATTTCGCATTTGTGTGTTAGTAATAGCATATAAATATAAATTAGATCTTTTATTTATACTAATATACTCACGAAAATTTGTTTTATGCTATTCATATTTGAAACTATTGTCCGATGTGATGACAAGCTATGCAAAGGAAAATTCTCACAAATATTCCTACTAAAACTGTTTATAGAAGGTGAATATCAGATAGATATTTGAATCTTTTTTTGGGGGGATTTTCTGACATGTACGGAAAATTCAATATAGTATAAGTCCATGTTATAATTTGGATGCCGATGTTTAATATTATTCTGGAATCTATTCTGCTTCAAAGTATATGAAAGAATTACTAACTGATGATCCCATAAAATTTGTTTGTGAAAACAAAACAGGAAGAAAAATTTCATGTATAATTAAATGTCACAAATGTTACATATTAAACAAAGAATGAAGAATTTTGCTGTTTGTACAAAATATTTTTTTTATATTTCTAATTTTTTCTTTTTATTTAGCTTTTATAGACTATGTTGCATCTTTCGATATAGGCGTCTCTGATGCTGAACCAGTTGGGCTTCGGATTTAAAAGCGCCACCAGAAATCTTCCAGTCAGTCTCGACAAATGCCTTAACATACCCCGTAAGAAAATTTATATTAATTCCCAGTAACTCATGATGGCAAGATGAGTTGCATGCATTTGTAAATTGCAAAGGATGTTTCAAAACAAAGTTTTCAGTTGAGATGTTCAGAGTATAGCATTTTGAAGTGTTGATATGTATTCTGCATGAAATTGAAATATTATGGTTTTAAGTTTAGATTTAGTTGATTAGAGTAAAGTCCATGCAGCAAGCTTGTTTGCCTGGAATCGAACCGAGGTCAGAACTACCAGTGTTCAGTAATTTTACCGCTCTGCCATTGGTGGGCCTTTGCAATATTATCACTGAAGGAAATCTAACATGTATCAAAATTAAAAGTTATGATGAAATAACAAAATAATTTAACAGCACACTGCTTGAAGCTTCTAGTAAATCAGGTAGTAAATTCAAATTACAGTTTGTCATTTAGCTACTTGCTCTTGTGAAGAACGTGCCATACGTTAAAGATGATTCAAGACCAAGTAGACTGAAAATATCAACAGAAAAAAGAGATGTGATACTTGTAATGGACTAGAAAGGAATAAAATCATTCAGCAACATGTGACAAAATATTTCAAGTTACAATATTGTCACATCAGCATACCGCATTTTTCAAAAAGCTTTAAAGGAAAAAAAAAACCAGTGCCGAATAGATTTCTTAATGTTTAACACGACCTTATTGAAATGAGGGTTTGATGATAAAGGTGAAAGATTTTTGTCTCAAATAATCTGACAAAGCATGATTTAATCACTTTGGACCAGAATTCTTATTTATGTCAATTCACTGAAGAAATCCATTTTCCTCACGTGCTCAAAACCTTTGACTTGTTCAATCATAGATGAAGTAAATGGTGATCTCTAAGATTAACAAGCACTCACTGCGAAAATTTTTCTGAAAAATGCATGAAAATTATCTGACTTCTTGGGAGGTAGATATGAAAAGGTTGTAATGAAATATGAATACGAAGTAGCACCTCATCCACCATTAGCCTATAAATGAGTCCATCAGACCTCAAAACACACCTCTAATTTGAAAAAAGCCCCTTCTAGACTACATTTTTCCTCATTGAAAGAGGTTTCTTCAGCAACAGTCATAAAAAAAAAAAAAAGAAGAAGAAGTTCCCAATAAAGAACAGTAAATCTCCCAAAACACTAAATCCCAGTCACTGACTTAATGTTTTGAAAGAACTGGAAGAAGAAATCGCCCGAAATAAAATAAAATCTGTCATTATCCACTTTAAAAATGATGTGATCATTATATTATAATTCATAGAAGCTGAATAATTTGCTATTTTAATTGCTACTTTTACGATTAGTGATGATGGATAGGTTAATTTGATTAAATTATTATACACAAAGTAATTTAAGAAATTACATTACTACCTGATAAAGAAGTGTCCTTCATTGAATGACTTCTGTTTCAAAATGCAACTGAAATTAAAAAAACAAAACTGTTAGTTGCAAGCGGTTCTCATTTAAGGAGGTAAATAGTCTCATAAGACTTCTGTGCTACAGTTAAGGGGCCCAAAAAAGAAGGAATTCTTGTTTGTTGCATTTTACAGCTTTGCATGTGGCTTGCAAGCTGCAATTTGCTTTGTTGGCTATGCTTGGTATATAATCTGGAATATTTTAGTACTGTTAAATCATTCATTGTAAATAAGCTACGTGTACAGCCATCAACTCGTATTGAAATAGAGAAGTAATATAAAGAAAAACAATATTCTTTTTGTTTTATAAAGTGTTCCTGTTTTAAATGCTAATTTAATTTACATTGTGATATTTTATTTAAATTTTACAATTAAGATTTATGTTGAACCTTTCCTTTATGCTCCATTTCATCACAAACTCGCTTAGGCCAAAATTTTATGTAGATTTCAGGACAAGCAGTAGTGTAATTTGAGAGGAAGGCTTGTAACTGGCAAAACTTGTGGACTTCGCTTTCGATGCCACTCATTTTTTGAAAGAAGCCACCGATTCAGAAATAGCTGTTAATGCTGACATTTTAACACAGGTTGGTAGATAACTTAAGTTGAGCATAAATTGTCTGATTCGGTACTGAAACTTCATATGAAATCACTAGTGTTGTAGTCAGTTAATTTACTGTAAAGTTTCAGCCAACATCTGTATAGGAGCCTTAAAAATTCATGTTGATTCATTTTAACTCAGAAGCATGAGGAAATAAATTTTATTTTATATTGTACCTACATCCAGTTTAAGCAAAAGGTATTCATTCGCCGATAGAGAGGTAACTTTTAAGGATTAATTAGGTAGTTAGATATACTTACACGATACAACATTACCAAGTTAAGTTATTCTCCAAATTAAAATGTTTAAAGGTAAGTTGTTAGTACCATTCTTTCTGTTAATTATAATATGGGTTATTAGTATTTTCTATGTTATTTCCAACTGCTGTCAGATAAATAATGATTTTGGGTTAACTACAAATGTTATTCTTAATTAGTTAATTAGGAACCCATTATATAACACACAGCACCACACTGTATAAAAAATTCTTCAGATTTTATATTTACATGATTATTTGTAAGAGATTCATTCTTGGTATTATTTTAAAAATTAACTGCATTCCCAATTCTGCATATAATGCTAGAATTAGTTGACTGTTGATTAGTTAACGTGCTCACTTCAGTTGAAGATAACATCATGAAACAAAGCAAAAAAGTATCACATAGAATAACAGTTCCTCATATCCAAGTCCATGAATTATTATCATTGTTAAGTTACAAGCAAAAAAAAAAAAAATATTAACATATGAAGATAAAATTATGAATATATATGATGAAAATTTTCCTCCACACCATTTTTTTTTCTTTATTTAGTTCAAATAATGATTATAGAATTTAAATAATTTATTGATCTTATGTTCAGTCACAGATTTTTCTTAGTCATATTTTTAGTTTTCATTAGATACTGACACAGAAAATTGACAAAAATATTGTCTAAAATACTATTTTATATTTACTTTCCAGATATATGATTTAAATGCTCATGCAGCTGCACATTAATTTTTAAAAATATCTCAAGTTTTAAGTTACATTTTACAATACACAAATAGGACTCTTAACCAATTCGGATGCCCTTTGTCTGCTTACAACTGACTGTAAATTCAGAAATTAGATATTTTCTCTGATCCTCAGGTTCCAGAAATCAATTTATTTGAAATTCTTCTGATTAAATTTTATACTGGAATAGATAAACTTCTATAACAACAAAAAAAAAAAAGAAAACTACAGTACATTTTCTAGGCTGAAATTTGTTATACTTTATGTGATCATGCCTCCCCTTGTTTGTTGATACCTTGGAGGAAAGGGAAGCTTATTTAAAAAAATTCAATTTTACTTCATTCAGCAACAGCCATTTAATTTCAGTGAATATTTTCAATAACTCAAATTTCAGCTTAGAATTACAAATTATGCATTCTTAGACATATATAATATGCATTCTTTTACACACGCATACATACATTTTCTTGAATTTATCTAGTTCCATTTTCAAGCATTTTCAAATCTGTGACACATACTGAAACATTTTGTACAGTAAATTCTAAATTAGCTAGGATTAATACCAAAAACAAAATCCACAGTTAAACACAACATTACAGTTAATCCTTGGGCAGTTAAAAAAATGAGGAAAGAGGAATAACTGATGCTATTAAAAATACTATTTGTGGTTAAAAACCGCAAATTCCTATGATATGATTGCTATTACCTAACAGTCTCCTTCTTCATTCTGTATTTTCCATGGACACTTTTTCATTCTGTACTTTCCATGGACAATTTTATTTTTATGATAATTTTTCTAATCTTATGCAATAAACAAGCTTATTTATTTTGACTGAGTCTGGTTAATATCTGCAATCTGGTTTATCTAGAGCTGATTGTATTTATTGAGGATTCTACATCAAATCCTTTCAGTTTCCTCAACCTTGATATTATTTATTGCATTGAAAATTTTATACAGTAAAAACTCAGTAACAATAGGTTTTCATACAGTAAATTCCAGAACTATATAATTTTTTGACCATCCAGCATTCAACTAATCAGAAAGCTTAAGTAATTAGAATGCTTTAGAATTACAGAGTTAATGGTGCTGGATCCACAGTATGAAGTACATGTACAGGATTATATATAAAGTGAAGAGTTTAATTAGTGTCCTATAAGATAGGATTAATAGCAAACATAAAGGCATAAAATACTCACATAATTCAAGCTAGATGACAAATTTCAAGAATATCTTGAACGATTTGATCTTTTATTTCAGCAGTTAAATCAGGGCAAAATAACTACAAAGAAGCAAACATATCCATCAAGATATGTATTTGAATTTTAAATGATTTTTTTAATAATACAGACATCTAAACAGCAAATATATTTAAATAGTGACAAAATTTATAAAAATTTCTACGCTACTTTCCAGCACATACAATTCAAACAAAACACATCTTTTGCCCATTGATATTAGCTAGTAAAGAAAAGTAATTTATTTTGAAAATTAAGACTTCTAATAACCAGGCTGGACCAGAAGCTGTGTAGATCAGAAAATTTGGTAGATTTCAGATATGTTGTTGCTGTTGCTTAAATTTTCTTCATTATAATTTTTACACTAAATCTGGACTATTTATACACATAAAGCTAACTAAAACATACTCCTTAAACTGGGGGCACAACTGACATACTGGAAAGACTATTTTCTTTAAAGCCAGCTATGGTACAACTGTTGTCATAACATTTCTCCTTCACTAGTTCAAGAAATCTCCTGTCTTTTATTGCTTCAGCTTATCAAGAGATCTTATAGCTCTCAATATCTTACACAATAGCTTACATTTTAATTCAAGAAAAGAAATAGTTGCAGCAGTATTAACATTTTGAATTGAATATCCTTGATAAATCTCTGTCTATACATATCTATGTTCTCTATATATATGCATATAGATTAAATACCTCAGGCTTGCTTGGAGTTATTCTTCCTACATTTAAAAATGTGACTAAATTTCATTGACTATTTGTTCTACTTTGAATAAATATTGCATGATGAACAAATTCATACAAATATTTAATTTCTGTATGTGTTTTGTTTTCCCTCTTTTTTACATTTGTTACTTCAGGATTGGTTCTACTTGTCTTTTACTGTCGATTTTCTTTGAAAAAATTGTTTTTTCTAGAAACAAACTTATTTAATTATTATTTGCATTCTTTTATGCATTCATATATATGAAACACATTTACTCGAAAATATGACCTTCATATTTGTGGATAAATTTTAATAAAGAAAAGTGCAATTGAATATTTGATGAAAGTGAGGTTCTGATTAGAATGAAAGACAAGCTAAAGTATTAAATCAAATATTTTATGATATAGAGAGAAAAAGTAAGAAAAATTAATGATAGTTTAATGCATGTTTGCTTTTATATGTACCAGTAACCAATGTAGCAACCACCAGTGTCCGAACAAAGTCGCCAAACACTGGTTCTTCAACCTGGTTCAAATTCCAGTGAATGGGTAATCTGCATGGGTGATCTTCTGCATAAGAGTTTATTCCATATGTGAGGCCTGTTTTTAAAGTACCATTTCAAAATTCTGGCACAGTAGTGCTGCAGCTAGCATTCTGCACATGCACGCTATTGACCTACACCTGTTGGCAAGGCACAGGCGTCATTACAGAAACTTTCAACCGTATTAATGTTTGTTTTTGAGTATTTAAAATGACTCCGTGAATTCAGAATACCGCCAAATGTCAAGTATGGTTAGTGATTTATTTCCTTAGTGCTAAAGACATGAAAATGGCTGACATTCCTCGGATTTCATGTAGTGTTTCATACGAAATTGTGAGCAAATGCTTAAAATATAAAATATGCACACGCTGGGTACCAAAAAATGTTGACAGAGGTGCACAAAAACAAATATTTAGCGAGTGTTTTAACTCTTCTTCAGCAGCACAGTGAGGAAGGAAATCAATTTTTAAGCCAAACTGTCACAGGCGGCAAAATCTAGGTGGTTTATGCTACACCAGAATCGAAGCAGCAATCCATGGAATTGCAGCTTTTATCATCATTCAAGACAGTTCAGAAGTAATTTTCAGTCCAGAAATACCTATATACTGTGTTTTGAGACAGGAAGAGTATATTTCTTGAGAATTTTCTGCCTCATAGTGACACAATCCTACGACGTACTGCGAGACCTTAAACTGTGCCATGCAACCTAAACCAAAGGTGTGATATGAGTAGGATCATTTTGCTTCAAGACAATGCCCATCTACACATGATTAAATGAACTCAAAACCTCATTGTGTCATTTAACTCTGTACAGTCCCAATCTAGCATCCAGTGACTTCCAATGACTTTCTCCTGCATCTGAAGAAGCATCTGGACAACCTTCGCCACAACAACGATGTCAAAATGAGTCTTCCAGCGGGTGTCAAATCAGGTGGCAGATTTCTATGAAAAAGAGATTAAAAAAACTGGTGCAACTGCAGTTGCATATGTATGGGTTCGTAATAGATTAAATGCAACAATAGGTTAATAAAATTTATTTTATCGAAAGAAACACTTCAGAGTTCTAGAACTTGACCGTCGTATAACTCTTCGCAATATCACAGAGTATAATCAGTAGCTATATTTCAAACTACTATGAAAATTAAACACAATTCAATACAAAGTGTAGTTAAAAGAAAAGCTATCTGGAGATATCTTAGTACTACGGTCTCACAATGAGCTAACAGCAGCAACTACAACTAAGAGCACATGCTCCTCTCCAGCCTTGCATAGTTTCAACTTGGTTGCTGAGATATTTCTAATACCTTCTGCTTCTCGAAATTACTGGAAGGCTATATGACGGTTAAGTTACAGTTGGAACTAATACAGAGATCAATTACATTTATTCAGTTACAATACTTATTATGGTGATACCGCGAATGGAAAAAAATGACGCCATTTTCCGCAAACTTTCCCGATTCATCGCCAAATTTGGTAACAAAATAAGTAGCCAGAACCATTGCCCAACTTGGCAATATCTCGCCAAATTACCAAGACACCCATTTACTCAATGTTAAATGGACTTGCCCCTGTATTTTTATTTTTCAGGCATAGCTTTTCTTTCTAGATTTTTTCCTGTTACATTGCACAGAAAAATAGAACGATTTCACAAATACCTGCACTAAAATTATCTATCTATGTATAAAATCAGTAACAATATAAGTACTTTGATACTGGGAGAAATTATATCAAAAAATAGAATGAGATGCAAGCTTTCATATAAAAATAAAAATGGTAAGAAAATTCTACTTGTTTCTTTTTTATTTAAAAATATGCCTCATATATTATGGATATGAAGCAGTTTCCTTTAAAATGAAGGTATCTGTCCCCAGAAGCAGATAGTCCTCCAGTTGGTAAGCTTTAATCAATTAACCTAACATTAATATAATGAGTATAGTGGATGCAAATTGAAAATGCTCAACTATTGGGTTGGCAAGAAAGTAACGTCGATTTGCCCAAATAGATTACATCATGTTTGTTTTATTATTCTTCTGCCATCTTATTTTTTTTTTTCTTTTGCGATTTGGCAAGTGACACCTTTAGGTTGCTATAGAAACAAATTCCATGTATTTTTGTTTACAATTGTTAGTTTATGATCAGTTTCAACATGGGGTGAAAAAATAAACACTTGACATATTTTACTTTTTTAGTTTATGATCAGTTTCAACATGGGGTGAAAAAATAAACACTTGACATATTTTACTTTTTTATTTTCATAAAGACAAGAAAGTGGCTGAGGCATACAAAGAGATATGAAGTTTATGGTATTGATTGCTTAACAGAATGCATGTGTCAGAATTGGTTTAAAAAATTTCCTTCTGGAGAATTTTCACTTGAAGATGACCAATGTTCTCACTGACCATCTGAAGCTGATGACACAATTAAAAGGATAATTGAATTGAATTGAATCATCATATAACTGTACGAGAGATTGCAGAAAGGTTAAATGTATCACACACAACAGTTGAAATCACACAAGAGATCTTGAACTCATTAAGAAGCTTGATATTTGGGTTCTACATAAATTGATAGAAATTCACCTAATAAATTGATATTTGTGATACACTGTTCAAATGTAACACAATCGACTCTTTTTTTTTTTTCAAAGGTATTATCACTGGTGATGAAAATGTCTACAATGACATTCATAAAAAAAAAAAGATCATGGTCCAAGCATGATGAATCACCACAAATCATACATATAGTTAAATTGAATCAGAAAAAAGATCATGCTATCAATTTGGTGGGATTACAAAGGTTTTGTGTATTTTAAACTGATTCCAAGCAGCCAAACGGTCAACTCATGACACTGGAAGAAGCAATCAAAGAGAAAAGGCCAGCATTGACAAATTGCAAGGAAACAGTGTTCCACCATGACAATACATTATCTTTAACACATGAAATTATTAGGCTTGGTTGGGAAATGATGTAGCATCCACCATAGTTTCCACCTTGAACCATCGGATCATCATTTATTTCAAAGTTTACAAAACTTTTTTAAAGGTAAAAATTTTACTAATAATGATGACCTCAAACTGCATTTGGTTGAGTTCTTTGCTGATAAAGACCAGAAGTCCTACGAGTACAGAATCATGAAGTTACCAGAAAAATGGCAGAAGGTCATAAAAAAAATGGAAGATATTTGACTGATTAAAGTTAATTTTTTGTAGTGAAAAAATTAAGCTTTATTTTCACCCTGTAAAACCGAAATTATTTTCTTGTCAACCCAATGTGTCTATCGAAAATGGATTTAACACAAACAAAAAGAACAGACATTTTTGTTTTTAACATTGTAACAGTAGTGCAGTTTTAAAAAAGAAACATTTTGACATCAGCTGTAATTCTTTTAGTAGCTTAAATGTTAGAAGAAATAGATTTAATTCTATGATAGAAGAAATAAATGATATTTTCACTAAAATAATTGGATTGTGTAGCAAAGATGAAGAAATGACACTTGGAAAAAGAAGAAATGTTTGAAACATATAATGAAATGTTAGTTGATTTAGATACAGCAATTTCAAGATGTAAAGAAAGTAAAGTTGTTTCCATCTTCAATTCTTAATGAAAGCAAAGATGATGATGCATTGTTTGCTCATAAGCTACACAGAGGAAGTGAGATTTGGGATAAACATCTTACTGTCAGTGCAAAGATTGTAATATAGGACTCTGCGTGGATCCATGCTTCAGAATATATCACACAGATAACAAATTTTAAATTTCATTGCAAATATATGTGTATGTGCATGTGTAGGTTTATTGCTTTACATTAAATATTTTAATTATTGTTTAACAAATGCTGAACGTTTGTTCTAAAATTACTCTTTGATTAAATTATCATTGTCTACATATATTGTTACATCTGCAAAATTTATATGTATTAAATTCTGTAATTCACCAAGCATAAAGATAAATGCATTTTCTGATGAAAAAATTGAATAAATTCAAATAATGTATTTTTGCCAAATTTTTTAGCAAAATTAGGCTTAGCTATCGAGCATCTGCTGTCCTGTGGGAACATCATGGAAGCCCAGCACTCTGTCTTATAGCAAGAGGCTAGGAGATCGCACTGCCGTCCGGAAAGGGTTAAACCATGGTTGAATCTTTGCATAAAGTACTATAAATGTGTACAGTAATACATTAGTAGAACTGAGACAATTCAGATTAAAGTTAAGAAAAATTATGCTGAAAATCACTAGGGGTATGAGAATGAAATTTGCCCAATTTAAGTTTCATTAATTTCAATAAATTTCATTTATGCTGTAAAACACTTTCCTTAGCAAAGACTAAAAATTAAAAACTGGGAGCTCCAGAGGTCAATCGAGAGGTCAGGAAAATTGGAGTTATGTCATATAATATCTGAAAAATATCTTTCTTTATACCATTCTAGCAAGAACAGCCTAATTAAATAGGGAGAACATCATTTTATATATAAGCACAGTGGGGCATGTACAATAATTTTATTATTGCAATAAATTCTTACCTTATGCCATTCACCAGGAATTGTTGGCTCCACGCCAATGATTGTAAGGGCAGCCTGAATGGCAGCAATAGCAATATGACTGGCTTTGTAATCCAGACACTTTTTTGATGTGTAAAACTCTGATAGAATCTTCCACACACATTCTATATACGACTCCCAAACCAAAACTATTTTCGACAAAGGTAATAGATTTCGAGAATAAAATGCAACATACTGAAAAAGAATAATAAATATTAAATAACTATTGCTTTACATTTTACCTACAAAAAATTCAGCACTTTCTAATTATCAGCATCCTCCATGCAAAGTAGCTAACTCACAGGCAATTTTGTGACCTGGCAAAAAAAAAAATTTCTTTGGCTATTCTTATAGCTATACTAATAAAAAAAAACTTTATATGAAACAAGAAACACTGAGGAAAAACAAAAGCGTACAGAACAATATTTACATATTTGCAGCAGGTGCAATGATTAAGTGGGTACTTGACATATTTTCCCATCGACTGAACTGGCAGTGATTCTACCAAACTGTGCCAATAATAGTAGTGGAAGTCTGAAGTAATGCATTTTAATTATTTGGTTAGATAACCAATAGATCACAAATATGGCATATAAAAGCTTAAATAACTATGAGCTCAGCTTTTGAGATTATCTGGCAAAGAAACTCATTAATCCTCTGATAAACATGGAGGTTTTGACGGAAAGCCCACATTTCAAAACACCGACACAAGAAAAAAGTATACCTGGATTTATACACTTTTAACATATTGCCTTAATTTCTTGAACATATTCCAAGATGCATGTATATACACACTTTCTTAAAAATATCAACAAAAACATTCTAAGCTGTATTTATACAGCCTTGCCAGTCAGAGCGTTAAAACTAGCACTAGTCATTCTGGTGGTGAAAAATTGCTAATGACTTATAAAATAATGACAAAACTTTAAGAACTTGAAGCCACATAAATTCACTTAAATGAATCTAAGTAGTATCAAGCTATTCCATGAAGCTTTTACAGTGCCATTACGACAAACTAAACAGTCTTTTAATGTTCTGACTATACACATCGGTTTAACCAGTCCTGAAACTTAAAATACAGTGGTACTTCAGCATATGGCCCTAATTCCTTCCAAATTCTTGGACGTTATATCAAAAAATTTTTTCCAATAAGAAATTTAATTTATTCTGATAAAAAATCATACTGTTATTATAACACTGTTTAATTCTAAAATACAAATGCAGTGGTTGAAATGTATACTTTACATAAAATGAAGCACTATACATAATACTATACTGTTTTTCTGCAATGCCACATCAACAACAATTTTTCAACATGATGTAACATCTCTGATCTTTATTTGATAGTCAACTTCCGTACTTGCCAACAAATGCCAGTTTAATAGTGTCTGTTTTTCACAACTGTAGATATCATCATATTCAGCATATGGTATGCAATAGCCAAGTGACAGATATGTATGCCATCTTCACAATTTTCAACAACAGCCAATTGTAACATGGGTAGACACTCGTGGACAATCGTAGGATTGTCTCGAAAGAAGGAAACAAACGCTGTGCATGCAGTTGTGACTCAACGAATGAGTCATATTCCAAACAAATGTAGTATACCAAATAAAAATTCTCGCATTTAAACAGGAACAAATTGGACATATTTCAAAGCAGACATATATTGAGGCATTACTGTACTCCACTTCTTGCTATTCTTTAAAAGGGAGGTCTAATATTTGTCTTCTACCCAAAATGCAGGACAAAAACAGAGAAACAGCAATTAAATTATAATTTCCTTACAAAACATAACCTGGTTTACTGAAAATCAGGGTTACATAAAACCAAAACAAAGTTCTTATGAATATGTTGGGAAGACATGAGAAAGAATCTGTTATGTTTGACGACATTGTCGAAAATGGTCAACAGCAAAATACGCAAGTGCCTTATAAGTGTAAATTCATGTGCACTCAAACCACAGTACCACTGTTACATCTTTTGGATATTAAAGAGCTTTCAGAACCATTAATGAAAAAAATTAAGGACTTAACAGCAAACAGAATTTAAGAAATTAATGCAATTCATCTATGCAACCGCGTTCTTTCCTAATTGCAATATTATTTTAGAAATAAAACAGAAGTATGTACTATGCATCATTATTACACAATCTAATATTTAACATAAAATAAGTTTAATAAAAGAAGTTTGAGAATAAAACCATTCCAAGTTTTCAAGCAGTATATGCAAAATTTTTACACCTATTCTTTCAACATACATAGAAAGAAATGCAAGAGGTACTTCAAATTCTAACTTCAAAGATTGTTTGAGGACTGGGTAAATTTCTATATGTGAAAGACTGAATATGTCATTGAGAAGGCATTTGACATATTATGAGGAACAACATGCGATTGGGAGAATTGAAGGGCAAACACTAACACAAGTCTATATGACATAAAATAGCAAAAAGAATTCCTGTCAAGAATCTGAAAATTATTTAAAAAACTGCTCATTTATGTAGACAAAGAGGTCAAGGTTGAAAAGTGCCATACAGACAGCCTGTTTAGAACCCTTATTTGGGAATGATTTCTAAAAGAAACAGAAAAATGACCCCAGTCCAGACTGCAAAGGAGTTTACTGCAGTTACAGGAGCTTCACTGTCCAAATAAACCAAGAGCAACAAATTACATAAAAGAGGCATGTATGCAAGGAAATTTAATGATCTATGTCCTACTAGGCTAACCTGGGCTCCAAAATGTGCCCAGTTGCAGTGGTGCAGAGATCATCATGATTAAAGTACTGAAAACTAAAGCCAAATTCTGTTTACAGATGACTCAACTTTATTTCGAGTGTGATTGCAGACATATTACAATCTAGAGCAGGGATTCTTAACCCTGTGCCCACGATTGTCCGCTATACATATCAATATCAACTGAAGCCAGCCCGCAGCTGGCCACGATTTTTTGTGTGGCCGCAGGATTCATCATACTTTTAGAAATAAAATATAAGCCATAAAATTATTGTACTGGCAACACTGTTTTTTTACCACTAATACTGTTTTGTTTTATCAGTTGTTATTGTCATTGAAGACCCTTGCGTTGAACCTGTCGCACATTAAGAATTTTCTCAGCGATTTAACTTTTAAAATAGTTAAATTTTTATTTTACGTTTCTCACCTAAAATGAGTTTTTCCAGCAAAAGGCAATGAATGTACCATTTCAAAGGCGACTGGGAAGAAGACTACAGTTTTATCCAGACAAAGGACAAGTGCATTTGATTTGCAATAGTACTGTATCAGTTTTAAAGAAACATAACCTCAAACACCATTTCAAGACTAATCAAAAGACTTTCAACGTTGAATATCTGCCTAAAACAGAGTTGAGAAAAGGAAAATTAATCAACTTAAATCAAGCTTATCTGCCCAGCAAGCGGTTTTTACTAATCATGCAAATAAAAATGCCACAATCGTTTCTTTCAAGATTTCTCATTTGTTGGCAAAAAGTAAAAAACGTTTCTCAGACAGCGAATTAATCAAGAAAGCATTTCTAATGGTAGCTGATGCATTGTTTGAAGAATTTTGTAGTAAGCAAGAAATTATTACAGCAATACAAGATGTGCAGTTATCTAACGATACAACTACCAAGAGAATACAAATGCTATCAACTAATTTACAAAGTCAGTTGAACAATGATATGCAAAAATGTGAATGGTTTTCACTTCAGTTAGACGAGTAGACAGATTTATGTGATACAGTACATTTGGCAGTACAGTGGTTTTTAGTGATTTTAGTGTAAAAGAAGAACTACTAAAATTACTACCAATGCATGGCCAAACAAGAGGAGAAGATATTTTTAATAGCTTTAAAAATATGCTAAAGAAATTAATATGCCTTTAGAAAAGACAACAGTAATAATTACTGATGGGGCTCCATCAATGGTGGGCTGAAAGAATGGATTCATGTCTCATTGCAAAAGAGACAAATCTTTCACGTTCTTCATGAATTATCATTGCATTATTCACAAAGAAGCATTATGTTCTAAAATATTATCCTTTGAGCATGTCATGAATTTAGTTATGAAAATAATCAACAAAATTCAAACAAATCCTTTGTCACACAGAATCTATAAGTCAATCATAAAAGAGGGCAATTCTTGAAAATCTGACCTTATTTTACACACAGACATAAGATAGTTAACTAGAGGTAAAGTTCTCGCCTGATTTTTTGAACATCTAGAAGTGATTAAAAAATATTTCAAGGTGAATGTTTGGAACAGTTGGATGACTTTCTCTGGTTGACGGATTTGGCATTTTAAACTGATATTTGCGAAAAATTGAATATTTTAAGCCTTCAACTTCAGGGGAAAAATAGAGATATAGTGGAAATGGTTTCTGCAATTAATAGTTTTAAATCAAAATTACAATTCTGGAAAGAAAATTTATGAAAAGGGTCTCTCGATCATTTTCCATGAATGATAAAAGTCATCCGTGAAAATTCGTTTGACCCAAATTTATTTATTGGTCACCTTCAGAAGCTTTTGGATCAATTCGAAAATAGATTCCAGCAATTTTCGATTATTGAGCCAGTGGCTTCATATTTTGTAAACCCATTCAATCCTCAAATTAATATTTCTAAAGTTGCAAATTCCATAGGGAAAATTATTCAGGAAGAAGCATCTTCAATTGAAGATGAGATTTTAAATATTCAGACTGATATTGTAGTAAAATTGTGTGGACTTAATGAAAATATTTGGAATCTAGCCGAAGATAAAAAACATCCCCTTTTGAAAAAAGAAGCTCACAAATTAAAATCCTGTTTTGGTTCCACATATTTATGAGAATCGTTGTTTTCAACAATGAACACAATTAAATCAACTATCAGATCTCAACTTAAGGATAGCAATCTCGAAGATGCTATAAGATTGGAAATATGATCTTATATGTCGGACTTTGAAAAAATATTGAATAATATGCAATGCCAAAAATTGCATTAAATGAAGTAACTATTTTGAATTTTTGTTACCTTTTAGTGTAGGATATTGTTTATGATTGCAATAAAATAAAGAAATATTAAGAATCGCTATTTTTTTTTTTTTTTTGGAACTGTGCTCACCAGCAATTTTCTGTTTATCAGATGTGCCCAGACGGGGAATGAGGTTAAGAACCCTTGATCTAGAAGGACCAAAATACATGCTAAGCCTGCAAACAATCATGAAAGGGACCAATGCAAAGGTTACTAATTCAAAGTATGGGCATACATTTTTACTTGTGCAATTATGAATGCTAAATGTACAAAAAAAGATAAGGTTTTTGATAATTAGGTCAAGTTGTTTATGTGAACGGTAGGAAATAACTTCCTTCTACTGAACAATACTGCTAATGTCCATTGTATTGCACTAGTGCATTATCTTGAAAACAAAGGAATCAAGCAGACGGAATGCCTCACATCTTCTAAAAATTTAAATCCAATAGAACATGGATGCTGACTTGCATTACTGCAATCTTCACCTATCATTCTCCTGGAGCTTCAAATATTATTCATCGTAAATAAATTTTCTTACCACATTAATTACAAAAGGACGCAAATGCATCATGCCATTCTAGAAATAGCGTGTGAGTGGATAGTAAAACGAAAATGAAATGGATGGAATCAGAATGAAATTATGCCCGATGTAATTCAAAAGTTATTTAAAAAATGTAGTATTTCAAATAATCTAGATGGAACAGAATTCAGTGTTCTGCCTGAAGATATATAATATATACTAATATAACAAACTTTTTGTGTTATCCAACAATGAAAACTTTTAAGTTTATAAGGTACATCGTTTATAAGGTACATTTAAATAAACAGAATTTAGGTAGATGTAGAAATCTAACTTCCGTATGCTTATTTTTTCCTTATTTTTAAATCTATTATTTTTATATCCAGCATATAACCCATAAATTTTTATCTTATTTTTTT
>KK113101.1:21178-37519 GCA_000611955.2 Stegodyphus mimosarum | reverse complement strand
TTCCTGTTTCTGTGTAAGATGTAATAAGACCTACTGAATGAACATTTCATTAGACTTTGAACTTCGCATGAACAATGTAACATCAACATTTTTTGCTTTTATACTTGTGTAGGTGTTTCATTGATAAATTACATACCATCCTAAAAATAAAATAGATCCGTAAGTAGGAAGCATTATTATTCAACATAACTTCATTATTATTAAACTTGAGAATAAAATAAACTTTATGAAATTTATCAAGTAGCATTAAATATTTTGCACTTTTAATAGTTGGACATATTTGAAAGAAGATAAGTGAGATTAGATTTATGTTTTACTAACAGTTTTATGCTGATTATTTTTATGTCTCATTTTGTCACATACTTGCTCACTCTAGAGGTTTAGTGAATACCAGGTATATTTTATGTCAAGCCGTATATGTTAGTGATAAGTAAAATCATAATCAGCATGATTCATAACAAAAGACCATCTTTTACCACTGCTGCTGCTTGCCTAGAGAGAGACTTGCTGATCAGAACAAACCTGAAAGGCCTGATGTAGGTGGCAAGGTTTGAAAGTTAGTTAGGCTCTGTCTATGCAGTTAGTGTCATAGCTTCATGTAGAGTTCCAAGGGTTGTAACGCAATTAATGTACTTTAAGATTCCACTAAGCCACTAAAGCACCAGAGGTGATAAGCTGTTTTATATTATTTTAAGTCTCACTAGATGCAAAGAATAAGTTTTAGATGAATTTTTACATTTTTATGTTTTACCTTCTGACTACGGTAAGAATTAATGAAAGGAATAACTTGCTTTTTCAAGGGTAAGCAGCTAGTTATAAATAATTAAATTTAGTAATTAGATAACTTAAATTATTAGGGATTTACATGGCCACTATTAAATTCGATTTATTTTTTAATAATGTTTTTTAAAAAAGCCTTATTAAAATGACAATCTAATAAAACTTCACTGTTTAAAATACATGCAATTTATAGCATTGATTCTTAAACAATATTAGGATAATTACACATTAAAAGCTATAGGATAATTACACATTAAAACAACACTCAAAATATTTATATGTCTTTTTAATTTGTAGCCTTTCTAGACATTTTGGCTAATTTATATCGATTTCCTCCTCTTTAAAAGCATCTTTTCTAACAATTAGAAATTTCTCTCAACACACAAACCAATGCTCTCACCAGTTTCTGTGTGCTTTACCTTTTAACTTGTCAACCTCTCCACAATGTACCTATGAGGGTTTACTTGATCTGGTAAAGGTAAAATAATCCTATTCCCCCCCATACACACAAAGACTCGAAGCAAATTATCACTATGTTTGAAAGTAACTCACACAGAGGTTTGGCATATTTAAAAGTAACTTAGAACATAAATGGATGTTCTTTCACTAAGAAAACCAATTACAGCCAATGTGATGTAATTAAACAAGAAAAGTCTAATTCAAACTAAACATGTGGACTAGTGGTCAAAGACTATACAACTTAATTTTAACTTAAGCTGGCCCAGTAACTTTATCGTCATAACAAATTCAAATGTCAGCACCGATAATTCAAAGACGAATAATTACAAATTATCAGAGCTGGCAGGAACTAATGTGGAGGTCAGAAACACAACCTATCTTACGCACACTCCAAAAACCTAAGTTTATAAACTTAAGTTTAAAAACTTTCTAAGTGATTTGCATTCTGGTGAGGAAATAGAAATGAGAAATTGTAGTAAAGGCTGAAATTATAAACAACTGGGTATTTACATATTACTATACATATCTTTGAAGAATAATTTTCTTTCTCTTTATGCACTCAGTTTCTTCCTTCAGCATGTTTCCTTTTAGAATTTTTTGATTTAATTAAAGATTTTTGTTATTCTAAAAAAACTAAATGCATAGAAAAAGCTGCTAATTTTATTTTAGTAATATGAACATTCAGCAAAAAACATTAAATATATATGGTAAGGGACGGTCTACAGAGTTGTCAGATTTACACTGAGCAACAAGATCTAGAAATGGCAAAACTTTTAGAATTTAGAACAGGTACTAGAAGCAGAATTTAGTATCCATAGAGATTGCATCAGATGGAAAAATACCTAGTGGCAGTCCTGTGTATGACATATTAGATGAATCTTTTAAACAGTTAGTTTTCAATTTCTTTATTAATAAAAAATTCAGTTCTATAATGCCTGTCCATATGATAAGATTAGAAGCGCTTTTGATATTTTCTATGCTTGTGTCTAGTGAAAAGTAGCAAAAATAAAGGGAAGATAAACATATTAAGAAAAAGATTCTAGTATCAGAAGTAAAACATTCAAATATTATGTTTGCATTGTTCTTACAGATGTTCTCCAAAAAGTAAGAAATTCATTGCAAACTTTCTGTAAAATACATATATTGTGTGTCAATATCATGAGGACATTTTTCATTTAGTCACTTTTTCTGGAATCGCGGGGTCTTGCCTTCAAATTCTTCTAAACGTTCCAAGCTGCAATGTCTAAAATCCCAAAGAAAAACTACTGCTACTAATTCTGTAACAGCTAAAAACCAAATATATTTTTGAAAAAAAAAAAAAAAAAATCAGACGGGGGTGTAAAATTCACTTTATAGAGAAAACTATTGCATCACCTGAGAATTTTGAATATTCTGACGCAATTACATGGGAAAGACTCTTACCATGAAAAAATTACAAAGATGACATTTTTAATTAATTACATAGCTTAGTTTACTTTTGCTAAGAACTGTTTCGCAAACTGTGCTTGAAGCATTGTACCGTGTTTATTTTCCAGATTCAAAATATTGTATAATAAGTGGCCAAAATGGAACTTTATAACATGACAGCGAAAAATGAAAATGTTTTACTTTAATGTTATTTTTTAAGTATAACTTCAATATATTATCATTATTTTAATGACTTTTATCAATGTTGCAATGTTAAACAAAATTTTCGGAAAATTCCCAGATCTCGGAATTAAAAATTTTCTATAGAAACTGATCTTGAAAAAATCGCCTAAATATTGGTAACTCGCCAAATTTAGAACAGTTTAATAGAAAAATTCACGTTGCCAAAAGTTCTTCAAGGAAAAAATGAAATAATTTCGAAATGCTTATGTTTCCCTTCTTGCTCAGAAACTCAAGTATCCCATCACTCATATTAGAAATAGGAACAATTTGTAACCCATGAACTCATTCACCCATTCAAAAAATAACCATATTTGTCAGCGAATCACAAAAATATTCCTCCAAAATGCAAATTCACACTCAAAATGGCAGTTGTAAAAACAGACAAAAATTTCAGATGATTAAAATTAAGGACCTCCTGCCGATTTTGGCTGAAATAAGGGACAAAAAATTTATTCCAAAAAACCTAAGGACTTTTAAGGACCGCACGAACCCTGAACTAGTGCAGCTCACTTAAAAGCTATAAAAATTCAACAAAATTACTAGATATGCTTTCAGTTTTGCCAGAAAAATTGTTGAACAGTCAATCACAATCAGTCCTTATCTTATTTTATTGATTTATTTTGTATTCGAATGGTTATTTCTTCACCAGAGGAATGCTTTGGATGGTCAGTCTTATTTATAATAGCACTAAAGCCTCAAGATAAAGATTATTTAAATTGGTCCAGCAGACATTTAAAATGTCCTCAACTTTTCTAAATCCCCTATTCATGTTATTGATCCTTACCCATGAAGAATTAATTTTCAATTAAGAGTGAGTGAAATCTTGAGCTTTATGAAGTTCAAACTTCTACCTTCTTAAAGGTCACATTTCCATCACAGTAAGTCGAAGCACAGCAACAAGATTTACGCTGAAATTTAAGAAACATTTTTTTTTTCTCCATTGGAAATAAGATTGTACTTTATTCATTACGCCTATTTCAAAGATGGCCAAAAAAACAATCAGAAGTTTTCAAACTTGTTCCAGGATGGCCAACTGTTTCTTATTGTATACAATATTAATCTGCGATTGCTTCATTATGTGCTACATGGTGTGGATTCTATATAAAGATTAATCTAAATCTAATCCTGTGAAAATTTGCAGATACAATGCTGACTTTTGTCGTTTGACTTCCGAATTACCCTAAAGACTCTTAAAGAGACATTAAAGGATTTAAAAGGATCCCTAAAGACATTTAAAGATCATATGAACTCGACTAATGTGTATAATATGTGCATGCATGGTTTGGCTACTGTTACATGGATAATAAAAAATATGCAAAAAACAAAGCAATTCTATTGTATGTTGAAATTGGAGGTGCATATAATCAGTAAAGTACTAAAAACTCTTAAGCAAGTAAATGCAAGTTCTCAATGTCTTTCTGAACAGAAAATTAGTACTAACCTTTTTAATTGAATCAGCAAAAATTTAATAATAATCCAAACATGCTTATTACAAAATTACATAGTAATTTTTAAAAGAAATACTGCAAAAGAAAATCAATATTCTAAGAACAAATTTAAGTAACTATTTTATACACTCTATTTTTTAAATTTTTAATTCTTTACCTCATGTGCGACCTGGTGAGAAGTTAGACCTTCCAGCATTCTGAACAAGAAAAGCTCAGTGACCTTCAGAGATTTTTCAAGGGCAATTTTAGTATCACTATACAAATCCATCAAACATTCGCCTTTCACCATACTAAATAAATTAAAACCTTAATTTAAAAATAAATACAAACAAAAGTATTTAACAATAAATTGCAATTTTTGTATCCCAAGTATGAGAAATGTTATCACATGGATCATATACTTTTCTAAAGTATAACTCAGCAGTGTTAAACCTGAAGAATGAGAGAGAATAAATAAATAAATAAAAAAAGAAAGATTTAAAATTTTAAGTTGGTCACTCAAAAGGGTTTAAGGTTTTTTTATACTCTCATTGAGATCTCAGTATAGCAGCCCGCTCTTGTTTCCCCCCCCCCCTAGGCTTTATTACTAAGTACCATTTTCTTCTCACTTATGCCACATTCAGTTCAACAAAATCACAAAATTAAAAGCTGCATAGCAGCTCATAATGCACTGTTAAATGTTGGCATATATTTTCATATCTTTCAGTCACTTCTCAGTTCATCATATCAATATTTAGTTTTCTTAGTAAGATGCATAATGAAAAAAATTTTTGTCTTCTTATTATTAACTTCATTTATTAAATAATGTTCTTCGTACTTATGCCATTGAATTGAATAGAATTTTATTCAATTTCATTATTTATTCAAAATTGCAAAACGCTTAACAACAAACAGTGAAATGTTCCAATCAATGGAATTTTTGAAGAAATATGGAGAAGTGAAAATGAATAACAATGATATAGAAGTTTTTCATTGCAATGACAATGCCGCCCAATCATCAATCAACTAATCTATGGAGAAATCCGTAATATAGTTCTAAATCCAGAAAATATCACTACTGCTTGTACAGAAACAGATTTTATTGAGAATGAAAAAATTTCTATTGATAATTTAGTGGAAATTCTTGAATCAGCAATTACAGGATTTGAATAATAGTACTTTGAAACTGAAAAATAAATTCTGTCTATAGAAATAAAGAAGTATTAGAGCATAAAAAGCAAATTAAACAACTTACATTGAAATAAATGCTGAATAAAACAAGCAAATGTTGAGCTTATTGTTTTTGTAAATTTTGATTCCGGTAAGGTCATAAATGCTTTATTATTTCTTAATCGAAGTTTTATATTTTTAATTTCATAATTTCTACATGTCATCTTACTAGATTTAAACTGACAATTTGATATCTGGAAAAATCTAAGTGCCAACGAGTCTCGCAAACAACACCAAATTAGAAAATAGATAACAATTAATTAGAAAACAGATAACAAATTAGAAAATAGAAAACAAAAAATAGATTCTTCAAATCTGACTCTATACTGTAATGTAGTGAACATCACTGAAAATTAAATTTAAACTTTATTACGGATTGTTAGACCAAAGCCAAAATCATTTCATCATTACAAGATGATAATTTAGGTAAGAAATTCCCCCCCTTGGATTTTAACTGATGTTTGGCTTTTATCTTGGTTATAGTATAGTTTATCATAAGGACGATATAGTATGTGTACATCATTTATGTGGAAAAGTGTTATATTTCCTTGCAGCCCACATGGATAAATTGCAAGAGACAACAATCTAATGAAAGGAGTACCGTAATTTCCGAAAAAAAAAAAACACCACAGCGTTTACATGTTTAAAACTTAAATTTTAAGTGGGTGCTGCGCTTCTACCCATGCGGCGCTTAGGTGCACTAAAAAAAATATTTCCTATGATGTCATTGTGCATAATTTGAATGACCTTGTTACTGTACATAGTTTGGATGACCTTGTCACTGTACATAGATTGGTGCTGTTCCCACACAAAAGACCACTCAGTTGCTTTCTGGAAACTTTATTTTGTTTACATTCTTTCCGTTGAACGGACCTACGTGCCTTATTCACCCTAAATGGGATCTCTAAACAATAACATTCTTCCCTCTTTCAAATCAGCATTCTCATCAGTTTGAATAGTCTCTCTTCTCTGCCATTCGATGAATCTTTCAAGACACATCCTCTCGACACCCTTGCATTTTCCATTGTAAATCTACTGCAATTTTTTTCAAAGGCGGACACCACCTGCATTGCAATAATGAATTCTGACGTATTTCCCTTTCAGCATGAATAGATTTTTCTTGGCATTCTGCCACATAGAGATCCCATCAGTTTGGGTACAAGTACTTGTTGGATAGTTTTTAAGTAAGAAAGGAGCGAAAAAATTTTTAAAATGGCACCTAAATGGCACAGAAGCTATACTGCTGTTTTTAAGCTTAATGTAATTTCATGTGCTGAACAAATTGGAAACAGAGCAGCAGCTCGAGAGATGTATTTGATATTGGAGAACTGAAAAAGAAAAACTTAAAAATATGCCACAACAGAAAAAAGCCAAAAGAAGTGGTACTGTAAGGTGGCGGAATTTAGAGGATGACCTTGCACACTGGATAAAGGAGCAACGAGGAAAGGGAATCGCAATTTCGACTGTAAAAATTCCCTTACAAGCAAAATTTATGGCAAAACAAATGAACATAAATGATTTCAAAGGAGAGCCTTGCTGGTGTAGCAGATTTATGAAAAGAAAAAATATTTCTGTGCGTACTAGAACAATAGTCGAGCAATGCAACAATTACAATAGACTGGCAGGATAAAAAGGCATCTTTTCTAAAATATGCGACAGATATTATTTTTAAAAAAAAAAAAAAAAAAAAAAAAAAACTTTCATCACAGATAATAAATATGGATGAAACGGCGTTAGCATTCGACTGTCCTGCAAACAGAACTATTGATGAAACTGGTGCAAAAACTGTATCTGTGCTTACGACGGGACATGAAAGAATGTCATTTACCTGTGTATTAGCTTGTGCTGCAAACAGTGACAAGCTAAAGCCGATGATCATTTTTAAAAGAAAAACTATTCTGAAGGGAGATTTTCCTAATGACCTAATTATGTGTGCAAACGAGAATGAATGGATGTTCAAAACAATCATGCACAAGTGGCTACAAAAAGTTTGGCAGTGTCGTAAGGGATCGTTTTTCCAACCAAAAGGGTTATTGATAATGGATTCCATGCGTGCTCATTTACTTGAGTCAGTGAAAACCAGATGTCAAAAACTCTCTATGACTGTAGCAATAATTCCTGGTGGTTTGACAAAAATCTTACAACCTTTAGATTTGTCATGCAATAAATCCTTCAAAACTGAAGTCCGAAAGCAGTGGGAGTGTTGGATGAGTGAAAGATTGCATATGTATACCATTTAGATTTAGTAGATCAGGATTTACTAAATCTTTTTAATTCAGATAGTGAAGAATCAGATTTTGATGGCTTCATTTGATGTACAGTTTGATGTAATTCCTTTGTAAGTAAAATTTTCTTTTATCATCCAAATCTAATATCTCGTTGTTACAACATTTTTTATAATATAGTATGAGTATGACAAATATGGACTTCTTTAGTGGGCAAATATAAGTATATTCATTAAAGTAAATATATTTTTAACATTTCTTATCTTTAATTTATTTTTGAGTTATAGTTTCATGTCATGCATTTTTCTTAATTGATATGTCATTTATCAGGACATAGGTCAAGATTTTGCGTCTATATGGTCCCGACGATGTCACGTTCAATTTAATCTACGTCATTTATGCATAATTTTATTTTTTTTTCCACCATTTTTCTCGAGTGTGACTTTTACATTGACGCGGCCTTTCTTCTGGAAATGACGGTATATACTTTGGGCAATAATCTGCTTAGAAAGCGTGATTCAATTGTTCATAAATAAAAGTCTTTGACATAGCCTAGTGAAATCGAGTGCATCTTTCTGCAGTTGTTCTTTTCCAGAAACTGCTTTCTTTTACAGCACAGCTGCCTTATTTTTTATAAGCAATGCCTCTTTCATTGATATCTACTGCTGCATAGAAAAATATAAAATAATAACATATACTCATTTCCTGATTAATGATAAAGGATGAAGTCCAGGGTTAATCAGATGACAGCTTAAAAAAAAACAGGAACAAGGAATAACATAGTGACAATTTAGGCATTTAAGTGGAAAAGCTACGGGAAGATCACACATGGCCTTCATTAAATGTTTTCTGATTTGAGAGCCTCTTAACTGTTAGTCTGTTTATTTGTTAAAAAAAATGTGTTTAACATGTCATAATAATACTTTAACAAATATTAAATTTTATAATAAAGCATGAAGAGTAAATTATTTTCAGAATTTCACCAAATGGCTTTAACTGAAAAACTGCATATCAAAAATTTTAAAAACAAAGTAAGTTGAAGTCAGTATGAGACTATTGCTGTTAGCCAACATTGTGTCGAAAAGTCTAAGAGTAAAGTCTGCAAGAATCTAGAATGTGTTATACGAGTAGCACGAAAACTAAACAGTACTCTTATGACAAGATCTGTGCAACATATTTCAGATTTAATGACAATCTCCTTAAGCAGGAAATTTTTAAGAGAATTTAATCTTAACACTTTACTGACCGGCCGTCGATTAATCGATGTTTTGTTCTCAGCACATACCGACCGGCCATCGATTAATCAACGTTTGCTTCCCATCACTTACCGACTGGCCACCTATGAATCGACGTTTGCTCCCCAGCGCTCACCAACCGGCTGTCGATTAATCGATGTTAGCTCACCAGCGCTTACCGACTGGTCGTCGATTAATCGACTTTTGATCTTTCTGTTAGATTTGGTTAGGTTAGATTGACAAGTAGCAAGCATTTCCATTCTTTATTCAGATAATCGGTGCTTTTTTAAGCTTTAGCCCTTAGAAATGAATGAAAAGGTTGGTTGGTTGATTTTTTTAATGGCACAAAACCTTGAAGGTTATTATGCGCCAGACAAATGGTGAAAAAAGTCCAAAAGTACAAACACATTGTATCAGATGATTTGTTGAAATGAACCTGGAATGCTGATGAAGGCATGGAGAAATGACTTTGAGAAAAGCTCTGACAACAGGTAGAGTACATTAAAAGGAATCATATGGCAAAAGGAGATGTCTTTTAAAAAACTTATGAGGTTGATATGAGGGTTTCTTCCAATGAGATCTGTTAAATTAAAACTCGTAGAGTTAAAATGTAATTCACGTTTCTGACTAAAAGCAGGACAGCAGGTTAAGATGTGATTTACTGAAGGATAGGATAGGAAGAAAGTGTACGGAGCACCTTGACATCGCTACGGCAAAAAAGGTATAGCTCCAGTACACTATCCATCTAGAACAACCCGCCCCCATGGTGGCGGGTTGATGGTGCTTGTTGGAGTTGAGGGAAGTGGGCGCTCTTCACAGTTTAACAGTGATGGTGGTGCTTGCAAATCGGGGGTCTCAGATGTGATTTACTGAAGTAGGAACGTTGCAAGTGCCCCAGATAGGCTTATTATCTCCTTTCAGGAGATACTGATGTGTTAGTCTGCAGTGACCAATTCGTAGGCGAGTCAACAGTACATCCTCCTTTCGATTCCCAATACTCCAGATTGGGTTCAGTAGATTTCTTTTGCGGCAGAAGTGCACGCAGACGGTCTTCTGGCTAGAAAATTTAAACCCATTGTTGTTGGACCACTTTATGATTCTATTAAGAGCAATTTGTAGTTGTCTCTCAATGTATCTCCTATCTTGACCGTTACAATAGATCATCAGATCATCAACATATAGGGAACCATGCACTGTGGGAGGAAGTTCTTTTAAAATGGAATTAATTTTTAGGCTGAAAAGAGTAACACTGAGCACTGAACCTTGGGGTACACCTTCTTGTTGTATAAAGGCTTGAGAAAGCACCGGGCCAATCTTAACCTGGAAAGTGCGATGTTTCAGAAAGTTTTGAATATAGATGGGTAAATTACCTCTCAACCCAGTGCTGTGGAGGTCATGAAGAGTTCCATGCCGCCAAGTTCTATCATACGCCTTCTCCATGTCAAAAAAGATTGAATCCACATGATTTCTTTTCACAAATGCATTGCGTACTGTGGTTTCTAAAAACAGGACGTTGTCAAGTGAAGATCTTCCCTTACGGAAACTACTTTGGTAGGGTGATAGGCAATGATTAGTCTCCAGATAGTAGGTGAGATGGTGATTTACCATTTTTTCCATGATTTTACAAAGGCAGCTAGTGAGGGCAATGGGGTGGTAATTTAAAGGATTTTTCGGATCTTTGCCGGGTTTTGCTATAGGGATTACAAAGGCCCTGCACCAGGCAGTAGGAAAAATTTGTTCCTTCTATATCTTATTATATAGAGCAAGAAGGACCAGTAGAGATTCATAAGACAGATGCTTTATCATCAAATAACTTATGCCATCAGGGCCAGGGCAGGCCTTATCAGTGCGAATATTACACTTCTTAATTCAAACATGGTGAGATCTTTATTATAAGATTCTGCATTAGGATGGGAAAAGTCGATTTGAGTCCTTTCCAAGCACATTTTTGTAGACAGAAACTCTTTTGAGTAATTGCTACTGCCATATACAGCAGCGAAAGTATCACCTAAAGCATCAGCTATTTCTTCTCTAGTGCTTATCAACTTTCCATCTTCTTCTAGAACAGAGAGGGAATAATCATTGTAAAGTCCAGAGCCTTTGCGGACTCTTTCCCAAACCTGTTTGCTAGACATTGAGGAGGTAATAGTAGACACGTAGGCTGCCCATGATTTTCTCTGACTTTGCCGCCTCACTTTCCTAGCATTTGCCTTAGCTTTTTTAAAGGCCAGAAGATTTGCCAGTGTTGGGTATCGGCGAAAGATACACCAGGCTTTCTTTTGCTCTCTCGTGGTTTTATGGCAATCACTGTTCTATCAGGGTTTAGGGAACTTTGGGAACTTTGTCGAGGACTTTGGAATACAAAGTTCAGCTGCTTGTACAATAGTATAAGAGATAATTTTTACCGCTGCATTAATGTCCACATCGTTGACCATTTCTTCAGTCAGCACAGCACAAGAGGCAAAAAGATTCCAATCAGCTTTATCATAAAGTAAGCGGGGTTGTCTTGAAATCACCGACTTTCCTGCAATATTGACAATCACTGGGAAATGGTCACTATCGTAGAGATTCTCCCCTACACTGAAAGAGCAAAAGTTGAGTTGAGATGGAGAACAGAAGACCAGATCAATTGCATGAAATGTTCCAGTCGGCTGATGAAAGTAGGTGTATTCTCCATTATTAAGCAGACAAATAGAATGATCTTCCATTAACTGTTCGATCTGCCGACCCCTTGAATTAGTGTCCCTGCTTCCCCATAAGGTACTATGTGCATTGAAGTCACCTAAAAGCAGAAAAGGTTCTGGGAGCTGCTCTGTTACACTATCTAACTCTCGCTGATCTACATGCTCATGTGGGGGTAAATAGATAGTGCATACTGAGATTGAAAACGTAAATTAATCTGAATCGCCACAGCTTGAAAGGAGGTCGTCAAAGGGAGAGCAGTGTACGGGTGATTGTGGGAGACGGTAAGGCCCACACTGCCACAGGCACGATCCCCAGATGGGTTGTCCCTTCTTACTGTGGTGTATCTCCGTATCTTAGCATGACTGCTTTGTTTTAACAAGGTCTCTTGAAGTGCAAAGCAGGCACGTTGGTAGATGTTGATTATATCCTTGATATTATCCAGGTTTTGACGGAAACCCTGGCAATTCCACGAAACAAATGTACCCATTATGGATGCTTGTTTTGGTGGTGTTGTTTCTTTGATTTCCGAGGCAGAAAGTGTTTCGGGAGGGATAACCCTTCTTCAACATCCATTTCATCTGAGTCATCTAGGCATCCTGAACTCATGCTTGCGATAGAACTTTGACTGGGGGGTCCTGGGTTTTTGCTTATTTTTCTCCTTGATATCATCTCTATGTTTGTTCTGTTGGACATCCTGTTTTCCTTTGGACGTAGTCACCGGGGCACTACATTCAACATCAGGTTTTTTCCCTGATTTTTGGTTTGTAGGATCTACTTTCATTACTAGTCCTTTTTTCTGTGCGGTAACTGTAGTTTGCATTGATATTGATCTGAATGATTTTGCTTCGGATGCATAACATTTATTAAGTCTTGGCTGGTTAGAGAGAACAAGACTTCTAGCTTTTGCAAATGATATCTTTTGTGTAACTTTAATGCTTTGAATTTGTTTTTCTGTCTGATATTTCGGACATGATCTTGAAAATGCTGGGACCTGACCTGACCTGTTGAGTGGCTAGGCAGCATTTAGCAGTTCATCTGCTTTTACTGCCGCATTTGGTAATTAGCCCTAAGGCGTTGGCGGTTAATTTTTAATAAAGCATTTGACGCTGCGCCTAATGGCGAAGATTAAACTAATACCATAAGTACGGAAATAGCTGTTCGAGCTGTGACGAGCATTGGTGAGTTGTGATTGGTCGGTTTGACCACGTGACCTCGTATTTGGATATTCTCCTCCGTGTTGATTTTTAGCATAATTTTAGCAATTATATTGGCATATGGTTTTGAAACAGGTTCATCCTTGAATTTGTGATCTTAATTTAAGCTGTTAATTACAGAATGGCATTAGGAGAAATTCACTGCAGTACTGAAACTTATTTCACATTTCGTAGCAAATTGTTCCGATTGGTCGGCGGCAGTCACGCGAGAGGGTCACCCTCCCGTGAACTGACCACATCCAATGCTGCTTGAAATGATCAAAATTTGCATGTCACACAGTTTTACACACATGAAAGTCCAAAGTTCGCTTTGCTCTAAGCAAATTCATGTTGAAAGTCTTTTTTAGATATTTATTGTTCTGTTTTCATGGCACATACGCTTTTAAGCGCAAATTTGATTGATTTGTAGTTAGACGAGTGAGGTTAAAAAGCACACTATAGCGTATTCAGAGCTTTCTAAGTTTAGTAGTATTATTAAAGTTCTAAACACAAAAGTCTCTGTTGTAAATTTGGGTAACATTTTTTGGATAAGCTAAGGCTTTCTCAAGTTTACTTAAGTCCACACATGATGTAAACACAAAAGTCCTTATAATATATGTACACTATTTACAAAAAATTTTTATTCACCATTTCGGATTGTGAAAAATGCTCCGCTTGTTGAGGAAAATAATTTAGTCTCATGCATGTATTAACGATGTTGGTTATGAGAACTATATATCGTTTGGGGAGAGTTTTAATTGCTTTATTGTTGATTCCATCATAACCAGGTGCCTTGTGTATTTTTAGCTTTTTGATAATTTCTTCCCTTGGAGAGGTGGGATTAGATTTGATCCGGTTCTATTAGGAAGATGCTTTATAAAATCTATTACCTCTTTTTCTGTTTCGTCATTTAAAATTTCTGAGTTGGTGAAAGTAGCCTCAAAGTGCGAAGCCAGTAGCTCAGCTATTTCTTTTTCAGAATATGCTATTGTGTTATTAGTATGGATGGGGCCAATGTTATCAGGATATGGTTTTTGAAGCACTTTACTTATCTTCCAGACTGTGTCTACATTGTAATCCATGGTATCAAGTAGGTTGTCCCAACATTTCGATCTATATTCACTTAGGAGGTTTTTGATATTTCGTATTTTTCTATTTAGGTTTTTTTTAATGGTGGGGTCTGCGGTTCTTCTCCACATTTTTGCAGTCTTGTTTTTGTCTTTTATTATTTCTACTATGCGTTCTGGTAGTTTGGCGCATTTATATTGTTGATATTTAGTGGATTCTTCGAGGGCTTTCTGAATGCTGCTATTGATCTTTGTGATTTGAAGCTCAATGTCTGCAATACTGGCTAAAGTCGGGTGCACTGGTAGTTTAGCTAATTTTCTTTGAAAACTGTCCCAATTCGTGATTTTTTTTAGAGGTAGAGTTCTTTCAAAGCCATAATATGTAAAGAGAACTGGACGGTGGTCAGAGGTAAGCTGGTTTGAAACTTCTAAGTAGGGAATTTGATTTATATTTTTTAGTATTAAGATGTCAATCACATCTCCACTGCCGTTATAATGGTATCTTTGGTATCTTATGGGATCTTCGGGTCCAAATATTTTCATGTCGTTGCTTATTGCGTAGTTATTTAAAAAAGTTACGTTTGCATTTGTTTTTTGAGAGTTCCAGTTTCTAGGCTTGGCATTGAGATCGCTCGCGATGATTGTGGGGAGCGTAATATCATTGAACATTTTCATATCTTCATTAGTTAAAAGATTTTGTGGTGGATTGTATGCAGATATAATTACTATTGGTTCGTTGGTCTTGGAGTGTGCTATAATTGCAGTAGTCTCAATATTGTTATTATTATTTCTTGCTATGTTAAAGTTGGTAGCTTGAATATTTTTCCCAATTAATATGAGTGTGCCTCCACCTCTTGCTCGTGTGCGATCGTTTCTGAAGATTTTAAACTTATCACAGGCACGTAAGTGTGTTTCATTGATGAGAAATACATCAATGTTCTTATTTTGGATAAAGTTTATTATTTCCGTGTTCATCTGTTTGATACTGTTTGCATTAAAAAAGGCAATATTTAAACTGCTTGAGGCAGTGATTTGGATGCTTGCGTTGTTTACTAGGGAACTAAAATTCATAGTTCTATGATGATATCAATTCAAAGGCCTCCCAGCCAACTTGGATTTTTTCTATTATAGATTTGGGTTTGATGAATTTTTCGAATAAAGTTTTTCCTTGAATCATTATATTTTTAATCCAGGTGAGAAAGTCGGTGGTGGAGTTTGGATCTTCTTTTGCTTCAGTATTTTCCCGATTGGTGGGTCTGGACCATGTGATCGTACCGCCTTCTTGCTTTTCTTCCGAATTGATTTTGCTCGGTAGTTTTGGAAAGTCTTTGGGTTTAAATATTGGGCTGGGTACAATTATTGGATTTCTTTTTGTTTTTGGGCTTCTTTATCAGCAATTTTCTTTTCCAGATTTTCTGGGTGCATTACACAACCTCTATAAGAGCTTACATGAGGCCCGCCGCATAAGCAGCACTTGCCTGGAAGGTTTTTATCCTTTTTGCATTCAGTGGTGATATGGTTTTGTCCACATTTTAAACATCTAGGTTTGTGTTTACAATGCTTGCGTGAATGCCCATATCTCTGTCAGTTATGGTATGTTTATGCCCTGGGGATGCTCGAAACATGGAAATTTTAACTGCAAGGTCTAAAATGTGAGTTACTTGATATATTCTTTTTCCGTCTATGTTTCTTTTAACTTCGGCTAAGAAGGTAGGTAATTTAATTATTTCATTGTCGATCTTTTTAGTGATTTGTCTTACATTTATAACTGGAATTTTGAGAGCTTCTAATTCTTCGAAAATATCTTCTGGTTTTGTATGTACGGATAACTTTTTGATTACGATCCTTATAGGTTTGTCCTTGTGTAGGGGGAAAGTATGGTATGGAATTTCTTTTTGCAACTAAAAATTTTGTGACTGCACGGTATTCATTATCGGTTTTAAGTTTTATGTGGATGTCTCCTTCTTTCTGTACACATTCCATTGTATTTGTAAAAATTTAATGTTGTCTCTTAGCGGTTTCCAGTCCATCACATTTGATATTATGATTGGGGGAATTCTGCTTGCGGTCTTTTTGGGTATGATAAAATCATCTTCGGTTTGATCCATATCCTCATTAGTTTGGGTATTTTCCATTTTGTCATCTATTTTCAGGTTTGAGTATCTATTTTTAACAGATGTAACTGATGTATCGCTTGAATCGCTAAGTGCACATTTGTGGGTTTTATTTGGTTTTTTCCAGGGTCCGGGTGAGTTGGTATTATTTTCTTGCGTAGGAGCCATTTTTCCTTTTCCTATAACTTCATTTATGGGATCTACTCCCTTTTCTAGAAATGCTTTGTTTACTAGTATTGCGACTATTTTTTCTAATTCACTAGCAATGTCTGGTGA
>KK113101.1:0-18381 GCA_000611955.2 Stegodyphus mimosarum | reverse complement strand
GATTAAAAATCAATGCAAAAATATAAACAATTTCTTTATTAAATTTTCTAAGAATTTAATAAAGAGAGAATAAGTTTATTGTAGTTATGCAAATTAAATCAGTATTCAGAGTACAAAATAAATAATGAAAGAATAAATTTAATTAGAAATAAAGAAGTTCTATAAATAGCCGAGTACAAATTTAGGTAAAAAAGTCAGTTAATAATTTCTTTAGAGTTCTACTATAAACATACTTTTTCTAGAATATGACCTGATTAGTTGGAAATTGACCACAAAAATGTAATGGATATTTAGATCATAACCAATTAAAAAGCATGACATGATCAATATTTTAGCCATCTTCATTTTCGCAGGATAATGTGCAATGACACATTGACTACATTAAAATAGAAATAGCATGAGTTGCAGACATTAGCCTAGCATCAATGACATGCATGTCACTGAATAAGATGAAATACTTCCTAATTTATCAACCTTTGTTTTCCATCGAATTGTTTTTTTTTAACAATAAAATATGTTTGCACTGTGAGGACTAAAATATTATATTTTTATATTTAAAAAATATAAAAAATACTTTATTGTTTTTAATGCACACATTTAGTATCTTGACAAATTTTTAAAATATTGTCATATGACAAAAATATTTGCTGCAAGCCTCTTGTGCAAGCGGTCTAATGTTAGCAAAGCTATGTGTTGAATAATTAAACTTTTTCTTTCTCAAATAAAACAATAAATCTGATATGGCAGTTTATTAAATAATATCACAGCAAGACATTTTTTCCACCTGGCACTGCTATTTTTAAAAGATATTTTTAAATATTAACTGCTAACAAATTGCTTTATATGTTGAATCTTTAATTTTTGGAGAATAATTCTAAACTAATAGGTCTATCATAATTGCTTAGCTTAAAACTATATTACATACTTAACTAAAATATGCATACCAAGTTCATACTGCAATTTCAGTACAAACTTATACAATTTTTACTTTGTAAATATTTTTTTAACGTTATGAAATTATTATGATAATTAAAATAAATTTCATTACTTCTTGATTTTTGAAAAATTTTATAAACAGTACATTCAATGAACTGCTCAGTGAACTTTCAGTTTGAAAGCTTTTATAATGCTCTCTTCTTTTCCATGAATGAATCAGAATATGAAACTGCTCATTGTAAAAGTGTCTCCAAAAAAGTTATTAAATCAAGTTCCTGCTTTTTATACTTCTAATAAATTATTGTTGAGAAATAGATTAGAAACAATAAAATTTTAAAATGCCAAGCTTATAAGAAACTCAAATTAGCCAAACGAGAAATGGTGCAATTTCTTAAAATTAATGAGAATGACTTAAGTTGGTTTTACACAGATATTTATATTCAGTTTTTATACTAACAAAGCTAAGTTAAGTTATTTGAATATAGTAGGCTGTCTGCTTAAGAGAAAAGATGCCTTTGTAAAATACTTTCTAAGGAAAACTAGCTTGTATTCATGTTAGAGATGCAGAGAAACATGAAAACGAAACTACCAGTATTCAGCTATTGGTCAGGGGTAGAGGCTCACAGTAACAAAAAAGATTTGTTTGCTGACTTTACAATAAATTGCTAATTTGATTTTTTAAACAATTTTTTTAAGAGAAGTCCACATACAATTTGGATGAAATAAGATAAAGCTATTACTATCGTCTGTAAAATCTTAAGGGTATCAGTTTATCAAGAAACAAGACTTTTACAAGCTCAGGTTTCTTAAGAACTGCTAGTTTTATAATACTTAAAAAATATATTACAATAAATACATAAAATATTTCTATAAAGCTATGAAATTTACGCAAAAATTAGCATGACAATTTTTTTTTAAGAAATAAAAATAATTTTAGATATGCATCACTTACTGGTAAAATGTTAGTACCACCTCTGTTTCATTTAAGGTTTCATCAAAGGAGCGAGAACTCAAAGATAGAGCAGCAGCAGCAAGCATCTGTAATCATTGTAAAGTTAGAAATAAGCATACTAATGTACAAAGTAAAATTTACCTGCAATGCAGTATAGCATGATACAAAACATTTACTCTGAAAATACCTTTTACGCCACCCTTCCAAAACATAACTTCCTTGTACAGAATATTAAATTATACACATTTTTTGCTGCATTTCATTTAAACTTATTTCCTTGAATTTCATTAGAGATAGATTTCTCATTCAATTACTTCAGTTCTCACTTCGTGGTAAGGCAAAAATACATGAATCCTCAAAATATCTTCATTAAAATTGAAAAATGGAGTAAAAATAAAACACAAAATACAGTTAAAACAATAAAAAGAAAAAAAATTACAATTAAAATTAGAGTTTCTAAGCAAAAAACAAGAAATTCGCCCCAGGCCCAGACTTTTCGGTGCACAAAACTGAAAGCTTACTTTTGGTCCCAGTCAGCAAAAAAATTGAAGATGCAGAAACTGACTTAATTCACTGTTCTGTTATTTCAAATGTAAACTATATATAGCTACTATAGTAAACAAAAATTAGGCTTAGCTGCACTTAAACTTTTAAATTGTTGGCAATTCTACAAATATTGCATGCAGATTAACTAAAGGCATAAAAACATCAACCAGAAGATAAGAATAACATTATTCAATCATTTTTAAAGCAAAAACGCCCAATTTACCAACATGAGCCAAGTAACAAAGTGGGCATATACACATATATTTATATACTTTTGGTGCAGCCAATTACAACCAAAAAAGGAGATGCACACCTACATGTTATAGCAATTCTATGTACAAAATTTCAACGTTCTGGGGCTACTCATTTTTGAGTTATACGAGATACATACATACGTACGTATGTAAAGACATCACGAAAAAAAGCTCTTCTGAATCCATGTAAAATCCATTTGCGGGAAAAGAGTCTTTTATTCTGTTCTTATGTACAGATGTCATGCAAAAACATCATTAAATTGCATTCGATAGTGGTCAAAACAGATATTTTTGTTGAAATATGATACCTGGAATTTTTTGAGATTACAATACTTCGTTTACTTACAAAATTCATCCCAATAAAATGTTGACATGAGCAATAAGGAGATGCATATAAAGAGAATTAAAAACTGAATACAAACAATCTATTTCATGAACAAACATAGATCTAGAACAATTATACATTTGTATACTTGCCAACCTATGACACTCAAAAATCGGGAGAATTTTTTTAGAAATTGGGATATTTATTTCCAATGAAAAAAAGATTTTTAAATGATAAAAATATATTTTTTAATAATGAATTAATTTAAAATCGCTACTAATTAAAATCTGAAAGTTCAGTTACTAATTCTTAAATGCAAATAGTACATCCTGCATTAATAACTTTTTGGTCCTTTGTTTCCATGAAAAAAAGTAACTTTTCATTTTTTTCAAAAGAACTCATGTTGTCCTTCTGTTTTCGTGTAGGAACATGTTTGAGAACATCGGCCCTTCCATTGTGCGAAATGGAAAATTTGCAAACAAAAAAAAATGTGTTTGTGTGAAATATCGCAAATGCATTACATTTCTTTGAGGCAATATCAGAAGTAAAGTCATCTGTGTATGATTTTTGAAAAGTACCTGAGTATTTTACCTTTTTCGCAGACGTAACTATTACGAAATATAGTAATTTCTTAAAATATTTCTCAAAACCACGTACATTCATGCAGTTTAGCGACAAGATGAACAAAATAACACCCTCATCTTGCTTTGTGCTCATTGGCTAATATGTGCCAGATGACACGCAGTGGCACTCGACGCTCATTTGAGAAATGGAACATGTTGTTTTTGGACATGCATTCTCACTCGCAAAACAGAAACGCGCCATAATGTCTCACTTGCGAAACTACTTTGGTTTTCTATACGGTCTTGAGAAAAACTAGGTGCTTTCAGACACCCCAAGTCACTTTTTGGGGGAACAAATAATGAAGTATTGAGCCAAGCTACATAAAAATTGTGAGAAATTTTAAGAATAAGACAAAGTTGGGAGAAATATATTGTAAATCTGGTTGGTGGGAGAACGGTCAGAAATAGGGAGTCTCCAGCCTAAATCTGGAGAGTTGGCAACTCTGCATTTCCATGCAAAATTAAGAAATTTGAGGTCTATTTTTACAAAAAGTATTTAATCCAAGGTACTATTATGCAAATATGCAGCGCTGGGAGTGTGAAACGGATGTAAGAGGATAAGGGGTTTTTGGTGATGTGTGCTTCATGCCATTTGCCATGTTTCTGTGTTTTCTTTCTTCTCAAGAGTTGGGTAAATTTTATATGGATTCAGGTAAAATGAGTAGCCACAAACATATGGAAGACAGAATAATATGGAGGATTGAAGATTGACCAATCAAACTGAGCAGGTGGCTATAGAGCTCAATGTAATGCCCAGTGTTGCCTACAATTTGTAGAAAGTTTCAGGACAGTGGATCCACATCAAGAAGACCTGGACAAGGTCAACCAAGATCCACAATGATGAATGAGGATCGTTAGTTGACGTTTTCAGCACAGGACTGCTACTGCTTCACACAGCTCAGGCATGAGCTGTATACTGTGACTGAAGCCAGAGTTTCCAGGTTTACAGTTGTCCGAAGGCTTCACAAGATAGGGCAGTATGCCAGAAGATTTGCTGTTTGCATGCTGCTCACTGTAGCCCATAAAAGAGTGCATTTAGCATGGTGTGAACAACATGCACCTTGGAGCATACTTCAAAGGAACATCAGATTTTTTTACAGATGATTTGTGAGTCAGCCTGTACACTGACTGTCAGTGCAGCTGTATCTAGAGACAGCCTGAAATACGATACAATCCTGCCTTGATTGGAGAAAAGGATCATTAAGGTAGCATAGGTATTATCTTCGATGGCTGCGCACCCACTGCATGTATTTGACAATGACTTCCCGACTGTTATGATGTATACAGAGATCTTAGAGCCCTATGTTTGACCTTTCACAGGTGCATTTGATCCTGTGTTCCTGTTAATGGATGACAATGCTCACTCACATAATGCTCAGTTGGTCGGTGATTAACTGGAAAGTGAAGATATTTACTGCATGGATTCGTCAGCCAGATCTCCAAACCATAACCCCATAGAGCATGTCTGGGATGATCTCAGAAGGGCAATTTCATCTCATCTTCCCCCTCTAAAAACCATTCCGGAGTTCAAAACTGACTTGCTTGAGGAATGGGATCAACTGGCACAGGGACTCCTCAACTATCTCTTGTCCAGTATGCCATCATACTACATGGCCTGTCTGGCTATGAGGGGGGACCATATAACCATATTAGACTTATTTTCAGTTCAATATCACAAAACAGATTTTGGCCATCCCTGCATTATAAGCTTTACTGATAATCATGCACACATAAAATGACTTTTGATTAGTACATCTCTTTCTCTGTTATAAATGTATAGTCATATCAAATTTCACTAAAACGTACACATTAGGTTTTCAGAAATTCAGCATAATGTGCAAATTCTCTTAATTTCGCACACGGATGCATTACAGTTTTTATTATCTCTCTTGGTGATCCTCTAAAAATTACCAATATTCTGAAAATATACTGTTATTAATATTTATATTATCATGCTCTAAGATAACCATTCTAACCTGACCAAAACCATTAATGCTTAAAATATCTCATTCACTAACAAAGCAAGGAGTTTTACATATTACATACTTGAAAAAGTTCTATTTCTACCTGTACGTATGTAACAGTAAAATTATTTTTATAGAATAAAGTGATGTTTCATTTGTGTTTATGTAAGAGTTAAAAATTTCTTTTGCCTCTCATTTCAGCATGTACTTACTTAGCCCAGAGTTTACAGAGATATGTTTGGCAAACTGCATGATTTAAATTAGAAGAAACACAACTACATTACACACAGTACAAAGAGACATATGGATTTCTCTCAACCACCAATCTTGCCTTGTATCAGAAAACTGTTGCTCAGTTAAGAATATTGCTAGACATTATTCTGTATTGGTAAGTGAGGTTTTATTTTAGATTTAGGCTATCGAACCCAAATGTGTCTTGAGTAAAAAAATAGTATGTTGCGGCCATTTGTTTAAAAGTCAACTTTTGTTTTGTATTATTTTAATTTAAAATTTGAAAGTAGTGAGGTAAAGTAATTTGAATTAGAGGACAAATCGTACCAAAGCTTTAAGGAAATGTTTGAGAGATGAATATTTGGTACACATATTTTAATTAGAGACTCTTCAAGCATTATAAAAAGTAGTTAGCCATTAATTTATTATGGTTTATTTGCTTGTTTAACTGAATACGGTAAAGCAGACAAGGACTATCTACTAAGTGTCAAAAATTTATCACAAAGGCTTGCTTCAGAACAGATTTCTTAAGATTCTCAGATTTAAATTATTTCCACATTTCTATCTTGTTGAAAATATCTTTCATCTCCTATCTGAGCAGATAAATTTTAATTTAAATAAAACTGATATTGTGCCAAATGCAGTTCACTTCTTTATTGTTAATACCATCAGTAGTATTGATTTTGAAGATAACAGTTCAATGCATCTATGCATATCTTTCTCTAGGTATTAGTAACAAATTAAAACAGTTTTTCTGCAGTGGACTCGAATATCATATGTTGTTCTGCAGAATTTGATGCCAGCTTCTTCTAAAACTACTAAGCAAGTTCATATATATCATGAAATAGCAATAACTAACATCTTAAACATGTCCCATATATATTCGGTTGAGAAAGAAGCTCTTAAGACCTGAAACAGTAAAGAATGATTTTAATACGCAGATATTTCCTGAAAATGTATGCTATTATGAAAAGTATTATACTGTAGAAAGATAGCTCTTGACTGATATAATTGCACTGACAATACAGTAAGCCAAAGGATGTCACTGCCATAACATGAGTATTGCAAAATGTTCTCATGTAAAATGGTCTTGAATATTCCCAATATACTGCATGTTTCAACCTGGAATATGGCAATTTATTTCAACCTTTACTCACGAATAATATGAATTTTAACATTTACTGGCTGTGTATTTTCTATAATGTGTTTAGAGACAAATAGTTTTTCTAGGTATGGGAAGGTCCGCTAAAATTATTTGAATTCATTCATTAGTAATGGTTTTCATAGACAGCATATTTCTTATGCAACAAAAATATAATGAACATTGACAACTGTTACAAACGTATAAATTAACATAAAGCCTATTAAGTCTTTTTTTTTTAATATTTTGTTTAATCATTGCTTTACAAACAGCAAAAGCTACAACAAATAAAATAAATTACCTAAGGAAATTCAAGAGGTTTTAACATCTGCGAAATTATGAAAATCTATTCCTGTGATATAAAGTATCTGGAAAAAAAAGGGGGAGAACAGTGCTGCACAGAAGAATGATTCAAGGAATCTGTAGCCTTTTTATGAATTGAAGAAAGGCGTAGCCTACAGATTGACGTGGGAAACCCATAGATGATCCAAGGAAATTAGAATAGGAGTGACAAGCCAGTACTTGCAAAGCAATCTTAAAGTGTCTGCCTCCTTTAAATATCTAAATTCTGAATTTTACATACCTGGACAACAAATACTCATAATTATAATGAATAATTTTAGTAAACATTCTCATTTTATCTTTACCATTTTAACATCTGTGCGAATAGCATAAAACTTTTGATAAAAAAATTCCAGTTAACACAACATGAATAGATAAATCAATTTCTGTTTGCAAGAAACAGATTCCATGTAATAAAATAAACTATTTTTTGTCCCAGCTATCCTTGTACATTCTATCTAACCATAGAGCGCTACGCTTACAACATTTACAACCTTTGTTTGTACATGAACTCGTCATTTCAGGAATTTTTTTTTTTTAATTACGAGCACAGTATCACCATCAAAAAAAGAAATAAGAAGTAGAAGACACATCACTATTAGTGCTGAATTGTGTTGAGAATAATCATATTTACTCCCTGGTTTGTGATTTGATGTTATATGTATATTAACCATAACTGTTTATATCTTGCTTATGTTGTATTGGCAACACTTGTTCAGTGTAGTTTTTGTTGCTTGTGTGGTATGTAGAAGTGTGCTATGCCATGTGCGTTATTAATTCCATCCTTTAATAAAGCCTCTACTTAATTATCATCGGCCTCTGATTTACCTTTTAAATCTTTACAGCAGAGCGTGGTTCTGAAATTGAACACGCTAGAGGCGAAGCATTTATATTTGTCTTGTGGAATTTATTTGTTTGGAACGGAATCACGCGTTAAGTGAAATTTGAAATGGCAGCACGTGATGAGAAGACAAAGTATTGTGTTGAGCCGTTTAACGGTAAAAACTTTTCTGTGTTTAAGCACCATGTTGAAGCTGTGTTTGTGGCCAAAGAACTTGATAAATATTTAGATGTTGAAGCAGATGAAATGAAAGTTGCTGAAATCAAAGATGCAAAAAAGGCTTACGCATTGCTGCTAACCCTTTTAGATGATGCTATATTGGCGACCATGTAGAATGAATCTTCTGCATGTGAAATTTGGAGCAGTTTAAAGAATAAATACCTAAAGATGAGTGCACTTAGTCAAATATTAGTACGAAAGAAATTATCGACACTAAAGAAACGCCGAGATTGCAGTATGCAGTCACATATTAACGAACTGTTGGCGATCGTAAATGAACTGCGACTCTCGGGTGCTGAAGTCAAAGATATGGGTGTAATTATTTATTTCTTGATGTCGCTACCTGCTGAGTACGACATTATTAAATCGACGATTGAGAACCAGCCAAATGAAATGCTTACGCTGGACTTTGTCATGCAAAGACTCTTGAATGCTGAAGAATTGCAAGGTGAGAGAAATTCTTACGATTCTAGTGTTTCTGGCTCAAGTAATAACGTAGCTTTTAGCGCTGATAAACATAATATCATTTGCCACAAATGTAAAAGTAAAGGTCATATTGCCAAGTTTTGCAAGAGAAAATTAGTTTGCTTTGGATGTAGATGCCCAGGGCATTACAAGAAGGACTGCAGATTTAAGCATAAATCAGATTACAAAGAATCGGCTGCAGTAACATTCATGGCTGGCGAGCCTGTTGGAAATTTCATTCTGGATTCTGGAGCTTCTACACACATGTGTAATAAAGGTGAGTGGTTTGAAGAAATTAAACCTTTACTGTTGCATGTGCTTCGAAAAATGATGTTTTAAAGGTAGAAGGTATTGGTACAGTATCTGGAACATTAAATGGAAGAGAAATATTACTTAAAGATGTGCTATATGTGCCTGAGTTGAACGGTCAATTAATATCTGTGAAGAACATTCAAAAAGCAGGTTACAGTGTAATTTTTAAGAATGATGTAGCTATTATTGAAAATAGGAATGAAAAATTTGATTTTGCTAAACTCAGTGAGAAAGGACAGTATGTGAGTCAATTTGAACCTGTTAAAGCTTCAACAATCATTGCAAATCATAGTGCAGAATTATGGCACAGGCGTATGGGGCACTCATCTGATAAAATATTAAAAGAAATGGGTTTGCCAGTATCTGAATCACCATCAAGTTTTTGTGAAGAGTGTGTAATAGCAAAACGTTCTAACACACCTATGAACAAAGGCCCTAGAAGCAGAGAGCATGTGCCAATGAGAATGGTACACACTGACATATGTGGTCCCATTGATTCACCCACTAGGGAAGGTAAAAAGTATTTTGCTACAATCATAGACAATTTTTCTAGATTTACTGAAGTGCATCTCTTAAAGCACAAGAGTGACATAGATGAAGTGTTTAAACGCTAAGGAATACGTGTCTAGTGAACTAGCTCGTTATTGCAAGAAAAATGGTGTTATGGTAGATCCTGCTCCTCCATATTCACCTCCTTTGAATGGTGTGGCTGAGAGAGCCAACAGATATCTTTTAGAGAAGGCTCAAGCTCTAATATGTGAAGCAAAGCTTTCTAAATCCTTTTGGGGTTATACTGTACAGACAGCTGCATATCTTAAGAATAGAATTCCAAATCGGACTTTTGAAAATCTACCTTATGAGCTCAAATATGGGAAGCCACCTGATTTGAATATTATTAAGGTGTTTGGATCTGATGCATATATGAGAGTTCCTGATAACTTAAGAAAGAAATTGGATCCAAAATCAAAAAAGATGATTTTTATTGAATACTCTACCATGGGTTATCATTTACTGGACCCAGTCACAAATCATGTTGTGGTTTCTCGAAATGTATTGTTCAATGAAGAGAAAAAGAAATGTATCTCAGTTCAAGATGTTTTTTCCATAGAAAGTAAAGATCGTGCTAAAGATGAAGTAATATGTGATTCAAGTGATGTAGAATCTAGAAATCTAGAAGAAAGGCATGAAGAAATTACTAGGCAAAGAAGAAATATAAAATTACCTGTAAAGTTGAATGATTACTTTGTGTATGAAGCTAATGTGGCAACTCTTGACACAGTAATATATGAGGATACAGAAACATTGCCAAAAGAAGAGCAAGTCCTATGGAGGAAAGCCATGGATGAGGAAATAGCTTTTCTTAATAAAAATGAAGTGTGGAAGTTAGTCAACTTGCCAAAGGATGAAAAGCCAATATCCTGTAAATGGGTGTTGCGTATCAAACGAAACAATGTTTACAAAGCTAGACTGGTTGGTCGTGGCTTTGAACAGAAGCCAGGCATTTATTATTAGAACTCTGCTGCTGTTATTAGCACATCATCACTTCTTCTACTCGTAGCTATCATTATTCAAAAGAATCTTGAAATCTATGCATTAGATGCAAAGACTGCATTTCTGAATGGTGATCTCCAAGAAACAATCTACATGGAACAACCAATGGGCTACAGTGACAACAGTGGTCGTGTGTGCAAGCTTCTTAAGAGTATTTATGGACTTAAGCAAGCACCGAGGCAGTGGTTCAAGAGATTTACTGATTTTATAATTCAGTTAAGCTTCCAACAACTAAACTATGAAGCATGTATTTTTGTGAGAAGAACTAAACAGAGTGAAATATTTATTGTGCTGTATGTGGATGACTTGCTTATTGCTGGTTCTAATGATTCAGAGGTAAGAACTGTGATTGAATTACTTAGAAATGAATTTGAGATGTCCAAGGCTGAAGTTTCAAATGAATTTCTAGGAATAAGCTTTGAATATTCACAGAACAAACTTACTTTAGGCCAAAATGCTTATGTAGAAAAATTGTTAAAGAGATTTAGAATGTTAGATTGTAAGCCATCTGATACTGCCCTAATGCCTAAGTCAACTTCATCAAATTTTGTGAATGGTGAAAGATTTCATGGCCCTTATCATGAACTCGTAGGTGCTTTGCTGTACCTATCTATGACAACTCGTCCTGATATTCTGTATTCTGTGAACTGTCTGAGTCAGATACAAGAGCAACCCACTAACAGTGCTTGGGCTGGTCTAAAGCGAATTCTTCGATATTTAAAAGGGACATCTGATCTCAAATTATTATTTTGTAAATCTAATAGTGTTGATATTATGTTAAATGTTTATGTTGATGCTGATTGGGAGTCAGATACATATGATAGAAAATCTATTTCTGGGTATATTATTTTCTTTAGTGATTGTCCTGTTATTTGGTCTGTTAAGAAGCAAACATCTATTGCTCTGTCCTCTACTGAGGCAGAAATTTTGGCTTTAGCAAAAGCTATTCAGGGCCTAACTGTATTTTATAATGTAACAAAGGAAATTTTAGGAGTCGACAACATTAAAGTTTCAGTTTATGAGGATAATCAGTCTGCAATTAAAGCAATATTAAATGTGTGTTAGCAACATTAAATGTAATATAAATTTAATATTGTGCTAGACTTTTAGTCTAGCACAATATTAAATTGTGCTAGACTAAAACATTTGGATATTAAATTAAGGTATGTTAGAGATATTGTAAAATTGTATGATATAAATCTTGTATATGTTTCTAGTGAAAATCAGTTAGCTGATTTATTTACAAAATGCTTGCCTAAACCAAGATTATGTTATTTAAGACATAAATGTAAAATAATATGTGATTAAGGGAGGGTGTTGAGAATAATCACATTTACTCTGTGGTTTGTGATTTGATGTTATATGTATTTTAACCGTAACTGTTTATATCTTGCTTAGATTGTATTGGCAACACTTGTTCAGTGTAGGTTTTGTTGCTTGTGTGGTATGTAGAAGTGTGTTATGCCCTGTGCATGATTAATTCCATCCTTTAATAAAGCCTCTACTTAATTATCATCGGCCTCTAATTTACCTTTTAAATCTTTACAAATTGGAAGAATAATTTTTACTATAAACAAAAAGTGCATGTTTATTATGCAACCGAGTTGTAAAGACTGCTAAAAAATGTAATATCAAGAGACATTTCATCACTGCTTATTGATGGCCACCAAACTTCTGCATTCCTGAAATATGCCTTTCTATCAAAAAAGGTTGCCGATCTCTGGAGTGAAATCATCTAAGTGCAGGAATTTACAAAAATTTCTTCTCAGAGTTAGAGGAGAACATAAAGGAGAAAATTTCAGACTGAAGCATCAAGGATCTTCTGATGGGAAAAAGGTCCAGCTAAATAATGATATTTCATTCAAAATGAGTTAAACATAGATACATAACTATTCACTCATAACATATACAATTAAGAATCACCAAGCAATAGGAAGCCCAAACCACTTTAGATAACTTCCTGAACTGATAAAAACATGAAGTAATTTGCGGCATTTTTCACAAATGAAGTTTAGAATTGAATGCTAAAATATATATTTTGAACTTTTTACTTTCAGTTGGTCCCCTGGTAAAAGCATTTTATTCTACACAGTCCACTAAAAGGATTAGCAATACTTGGGAAAGCAAATGCGTCTTTATCTATTTCACAATGTACTCATAGGAAGAACCGAGGCAAATCTGCATAAAGCTACTGTGAGGATAATCCTTTTTTGGGGGGGTGGGGGGAGGTAGTGACAGAAATACACATATATACATCACCTTCAATGTATCAGAGTCTGGTGATGTTTATACACTGTGCAGATATCAGGCATGAAGTAAAAGAACTATTAACATACTCAAATATATACAAGCACTAAACTTTTGAAAGCCAGAACTGTGATATTTCACACATTATAACTGTCATTAATTCAAAAGTTTGTCAAAAATTACCAACTATGTATCCATGATTGAAGATTAATTAAAATAAACCTCAACTTAAATGCAAAAAAACAAACAATGACATTTTCACAAGAATTTAAATTTTAAATGTCAATTTAAGAAATTATTTTCTACTTACAGCTGGATCATATGCAACTTCATCTGCACATCGTATGAATTGATGGGCAAAAAGCATTGCTTTTGCAATTGTCGTGGATGTGCATCTCAATTTAAGACCTATGAATAATAATGCATAATTGAAATGGATACAACATAATTGTTTTGAAAGGAAAAAACTGTTTTGATAATAAAAAATGTTGCCAAAAACTGTTTTCACTTAAAATGCATTAGAAAACTGCACACACTGATTGTGCAGTCCTAGTGTTGCATTAAAATGTTATAAATATTATATTCATAACACATAAATAGTTATGCTTTTTATTAGGCTTTATGAATCAACAGTGTTGGTGCCATCTAGTTGACTTTGCACCAACATTTGTCTGGCATTAAGGAGTTCCCTTTTAATCCTCTAACCGGCAAAGCCGTATATGTACGGCCTGCAATATTTTTTTGTGATATCTCTAAGTACATATATATATGTGCATATTAAAATATGTTAAAGAAACTAAGGCAATATATTAAAAGTACATAAATCCAGGTATAAAACACCAGGATGACTTTTACACTAAAATCAAGAAAATTTCTTCTCACAGTAAGTTTGGGAAATTTATGCTTTCTTAGCAAAAATCCTGGCCGGTCAGAGGGTTAAAAAGAAAATCAAAATATATTTAAATGCAATAATTCTTCATAATATTTGTTCTTTCATCCTACCACACTGTTATATAAAATTATTCTCCAGTAAGCAATATAATTTTACAATATATTATTCGAATACTGGTTTTCATTATATATGTTTTTTTTTTTATATCACATCATAAAAAATATATATATATACATTTTATATCACATATATTTCGCACACAGGTTTTGAACAATAATATTCCTGTATTTGAACGTTTTATGTTTCAAGAATTACCACAGGTATGTGAAACTGCAGAAAATATTGAACACTGTGGTTCTGGAACTTATCATATAGGGGCTCCAGTATGCTCTAGTTAGAAACTACTTTACTTTTTATCAAAAATTAGTACAGGAACTAGGCTCAGGTATAATTCAAGCACTGCGTTTATTAGATTCAGGTTACAATATTAATGATATTGATATTTTAATTTTATCAGCCACTGAAAAATGTTCATTTACTGTATTTCATTGAGAAGAAAGAATTTCTAGATTTTATTCCAGTTTGGCTACCGGTGTATGTGCAACAAATAATATGAGCTACCGATCGTTATTACATTACAGTATTGTTTTTTTCCTACCAACTTTCATGCATCTATTTTATACCTTTTATTTGATCTCTGCTAACTTCTCACTTTACAAAAAAGAGTACTATAATTATACTAAAAAATAAATAATTCTTGTGATTCCATTTAATAGGCCTGTCAGTACAAGTAGAATATCAGTGTGTACAAATACTGCAATAACTATGCACCAGCTGACATTTCAAATCAGTTATATTTTCATTAACTTAACAGATTTCATAGCCTTCTAAAGATTTCACAGCCCTTTCACTTTCAGGTTTCTACCATTGGTGATCCCAGACTCTTCTAGATCTATCACAGTTGTGGCATTTCATTCGGAGACCAGACATGATTGTTTCGCTAAACATCTGCACTTGCACTGATCTATATGACAGTCCCTTGTGTACTTTGTACAACCAAAATTTTGAGATGGGCAGAGATCTTTGCTAAACTGTTCCTCGTTAGAGAAGGAAAACCTATACAATCGATATTGGCAGGCTAGAGAGTTAATGCAGTTGATATCCAGACATTTATTATTATTATAATTTTTTTTAATGCTTAATGTAATGATTTGTTATTCCCTTTTCCAGTTTTGGTGTAGATATTGCTATTGTAATGTGGGCACTTACTGTTTTGTCTTTTTGTATTGTTTTCATGCTCCAATCTCATGCATCTTTGATGGATGGGGACAATGATGTATAATTAAATAAGTGCCTTTGCAATTAAAAAAAAAAAAAACTTTTGGTGATCCAAAAGATCTTTGATATGCTTTCTTATTTCTCACTTTATTTTTTTCTTTATTTAGAATCATAAATCGGACAAATAACTTATCCTTTATGTTATGATTTATCGCACTTGTCTGACAGTAACATCAGAACAAGCCACAAAATTCATGGCAAAGAGCAAAAGACTGTGCCTGCATTGGCAAGAGCCTTCTGCATCATACAGGTGACAATACAACTTTGCTCAATTCCACCGCTAATTTTGACGGAGAGCGCACACCTGAGGATCGTAAGTCTCCTATTCCTCTTCTCTTACCAAGAAGGCCCCTCGAGAGAACTTTCAGCTTGACACATATTTCGAGTGCCCTCAAACTGCACAGACACTATATATTTACAAACTTCCATTCTTTCTCCAGGGTTCGAATGTCGGCCTTTCGTTACGGCAGTCAGAGTTGCTAACCACTATCCCGATTGGGTGGCACTCATCTTTGTAAAAAGCATTATAGCATGAGTAGCTTTGATACCTTTTCAGTTTTTCATTAAAAATATACTGAGCAGTAAAATGCATATTTATGTTCATTCACACAGCTCAATATGTATATTTCTACTAGAAAGCCTTTGTTCATGCTAAAGCAACATGCCCGAACAGTTCAATTTTTTACATTGTTTTTAAAATAACTTGAAAATTCTGAAGTTTCTAGATATTTTTTCAACATCTTATGGAAAATCTGCTCATCTTGATCCTAAAACAAGGTTTAGAGAATTTGCACATCTTCTTGCTTAAGATGAGATTTTAAATTTTTCCTGCAGGCATGATTAACATGCCAAGAACAAAATAAGACGTTTTCAGTACATTCACAGTTCCCTAATAAAGCATTAAAAATGCTTCTACCATATTTCATATGAAAATAAATGTTATTTTTCAGGTTTTTCTTTCATTAAAAAATAAATAAAACATGCTGATCTGTCCTATTTAAGATTAAAAATTTGAAAGGAATGCCCCCTCCCATATTGTCAATAACCAGTGATGCAAGTTATCTTAAAAAATATTCAAACTATGGTTCTATTTGTATAAAATTAATTCCACATTCTGTAAGGTAGCACCGTTTTATTCATAAGAACCAAAAATATCATCTTTCATAATGCAACTTGGTTTTCAAAATAATTTCTATGTAATAAAACACAGAAATTATTTTCTTCCTGTATTTCGCTAACACATGCTTCAACACTACTTTGATGCTGAAGAAAATAGTAAATCTGAGCATAGCTACTCTCAATGCTGCAATTTTTTTCCCTTGAGGGGGGGGGGAGAATTTAAAGAAACTCTTTGAACATTACACTCTGATATTAAATCTGATTTCATTTAACATACAAGTAAATGCAATTTTTTCCTGCTAACTGATCTTGACAACTCATTGAAAAATTTAGATCCATTAATGATACATGCAAGTTTCTCAAAAATAAACATGATGTAAATTATCTTTTGCTCCTGTGACCAAGTATACAAGATAATGCATAGTTACCTAGCCATTTCCTAGAATTTGAACATATCATTTTCTAAAATATTCTGAATTAGTACTTAAATATTTCCTATCTGTTCCTCCTGCATTATTCCAAAATTTCGGAATTGAACTTTCATAGAATGCACGGCCCGAATGCACCATTTGCATTGCAATGAAAAATCATTTTTTGCCCTTTCTCAGTATACAATAGAACAGTTGTTTTACCAAGCATCTGTTCATGTTCTTTAATTAAAATATTTTTAATCTCCTACAATTTTTGCCACCACATTACTTGCTGCTCTTAATGTAAATTCCGATGGATGACCCCTTTTTATATGACGACTTAATTAAATTACATAAACATTATTCTTTTTAATTGCAACCATATCCAAACTGCAGCGCTGTGCCCTAAAATCTGAATATACATTTTCCCTTTCTTCGAGCCGGCGCATCTTCATTATGTCAAATTCTGCGACTTCACTGCCGCATACAAAATCACCGCCAAATTTGTTAGAACCTTGCGCATGCGTATCACACTGTATCTAGATGTCTACGTCAGCGATGCATGCAAACAGCGACCAGATTTTTGAAATCACAGCTCAAAGAATTTTCTAGCTTTAAAAATGGAAAGCTTCTTTAAAAAAAAAAAGGTCACGATGACAGATTTCTAATCCAAACGTGGAATTTGCCCAGAAGGGTTATCAATTTCATTTTGGCATTTTGCGTTGATTCAATACGAGTTTTACAGATATCTGAGACCCTGATAGAGGAAGTATACCGATGACGTCACAAAAAGTGTACTTTTTCCCATGATGCCTTTCGAAATCGCTGTAGCAGCTTAAGGTTACCAGAATAAAGTTTAGAGCCAAGTGTATTGTTCAAAACCAGCCAAGGATTTGTTCCGGTTATGTTTGTTACATTTGATCTCTGTTGTTGATTATGAAAATTTGACGGCATCTGCAATTATTATGTTTGGTGGTTTCGCAGATGTAACGGAAAGTTCTAAGCCATTTATTCACTAGTAGGTATGTTTCACACAGATTCTCTTGAAAGCACTAATAGTTGTACAAAAGATATTACAAGTAAGTATTTAAATATTTGTGATGTTTGCAAGAGGTTTACAAAAAGACTGCAATAAGAGTAAATGTAAAGCTTCATCTGTTTCAGTAGAAATATCAGGCACTAAACTGTTTGATGTTGGAAGAATTAATAAATGTGTTAATAATGATGAAGTTGATCTTTCATAAAAGTTTGTAATGAGAACAATAAAGGTAACTATGTTCCATGTATCTTTCCAGATTGTCAGACGTCTTTTCGATTTATTAGTCAGTGTAATAAACATTTAGTTTATGCCCATAGTATAAATATACGAGCATACTTTTAAATCGTAACATGGACTAAAATAACAAGGCTGTTTAGCGGAAAAATTTTTATTAAGGTACTGTACCTGTAGATATGAAATGTGCTTCAAGAATTTTAATGCGTGAGGAAGCTAATTGCATTAAAGTTATGGGTTTACTTCAAAGTTATTTTTCATTTAACTCATAATTATGAGTTGTGCTTGGAAAATACGAATTTCGGCAATTAAGTCAAAGTTATCATAATCAGATTAAATCCCTGCTGAAAAGGTTCAGGTTGTTATTAGAGATAGGCCGGATTTTGGGGAAAATAGAGAT
>KK113100.1:194524-218843 GCA_000611955.2 Stegodyphus mimosarum | reverse complement strand
GGAAAGTTATGCCCCCTCTCCTCACGTGTTATACACAGGATGATGGCTCTTCAGCCTGGGTGCTTGACTACATGTGCTTCGCACCTGAGACTTCTGAAAAGAGTTTCTCGCCCCTCCCCCCTAGCACACACTAATCGTACTTTCCGCCAATCAGCTTCTCCTCCACAGCCAACCAGATTCTCCTGCTCTCTTCTCTCCTCTCCTGATTCCAACACCAGCTCTTCAACGGAAATATTTTTATCATCCTTCCATAAAATAGAAATCACCACAATACTTGAAATGGACTTTACAAAATGTATAAAATATTCTACAACTTATCTACCTTAACTGATTACCTTCAATCATACTCATGCTATTTAATGTTCGAAAATTTACACTGGGATAGGGCTAAGCCCAGGCGCCCATCAACATGACACCGTTCACGGAAGGAAGAGAGAATTAGTCCGAAGCGTGAGTCCAAAAGGGCAGGAGCTAATGGTGAAGGGGCGTGAGCAGTTGTCACGTGGGCTGGAAGCTGACTTATCATTGGTTGCGAATCTTCTAAAGAATACTTCGCCAAAGTTGCAATTAAATAAAATATAAAACATACAGGAAAGTAGAAATAGTAAAATAATTGCATAAACTAGTCCTCTATATTATTTACATATGTACATTAGTCCAAGTCCATCAGGAGATAAACACAAGACATAGAAAGATGAGCCTGTAAGTCACATGGGTAGTCACCCACCCAAGTTCAGGCTCAGACGCTTGCTGCTTGAGTTTGGACTGAAGTACTATCGAGATCAATATTTAATAATCTCTAATTAAGTGGGAAAGTCTTGATTTCCCTTAATCAGGTAAGCAGCGTAAGGCCTGAGAAACCTATCTTCAGCAAGTATCTCGTAGTGAAACAAGTTAAAGTTCATAAGATGTTCACAATTTAACGCACCTTTGAAGAAACTTGCATTAATCTTGCGAATAAATTTAAATTGATTTAATGGTTCAGTTTTCATATCTTTATTCAATACTTCGTTTCTGACATAATAGTGGGCATTTGTGCTAATCCTAAGAAACTTGTTCTGCACTTTTTGAAGTTTCTCTATATCTTTTTCAGTGGCGGTAGCCCAGGCTGGCGCCGCATATGTCATAATTGGTCTGATGGTACTAAACTGATCTGACGACTGACTGACTGACTGATTAATAATATGGCCGAAATACCACCAAATGAGGTAGTTTATCCGGCTCAATAAGGATTATGCCATAAGCCGATCACTAGAAACTGTCCTTAATTTCTCGGAGATAACGGAAGTGAGAAAGAAGGGTGCCAGAGGCATCCAAGTAGAGACACACAGGTCAGAGCATCACGACCAGCGAGAAAACATAGCTGACAAGGCGAGAAGTCATAACTAACTATGAACCTAAAGGGGTCTTAACTACGAAAGCATTGATATCTAAAGAGTAAATGAATTGAGTCTAGTCACTTAATCTAAGAACTTAAATTAGGTGGGGAACGTCGAGTCGCCAAAAAGGTGGGCTGCAAATGGTCGCAATTTCGCATCCTCGTATAACGGGATGTAAAAAAATATATTCATGTTTGTAAGGTGCTCGCAACAGACTGCTTTATTGTAGAAGTCGCTGTTTAATTTTCTTAGAAATTCCTCTATCGTGGGCAGCTTAAGATCTTTATGCAGCGTATCATTACGCACATAATAGTGCGCGCTGGTAATGACTCTCAAAATTTTGTTTTGTATTATCTGAAGGGCTTGAATGTTATTCTTTGAAACAGTATTCCAGGCCGGCGAAGCATAAGTGATGATCGGCCTAATTGTAGTGATATAAGTAAGCCTTTTTTGCCTTAGATCCAAGCAGGAATATTTTCCCAGTAGCGGATAGAGAATGTTGACTACTGTAAAAACTTTCTTTTTAATCTCTTTTATATGGTCGTTCCAGCTTAGATTTTCGTTGAGCATTACGCCCAAGTACTTGGTTTTCCTCACCTGTGGAACTGTTTCCCCAAAAAGAACCAAATTGCTAGTTATTGGAGTGCGTCTGTGCTTTCGTCTAATGATAAGCAGATTCGATTTGCCAGCATTAATGGCAATTCGCCACATTGTGCACCATTTCTCGATATTGGGTATTAATTCTTGCAGCCTTTTGACTGCATGTTCAGCATTGGTTGATTTTACGGCAAGCGCCGTGTCATCAGCATAGCAGCCCAAAAATTGATTAACATCCAGATTTGCTTTAGGGAAGTCTGCCACATAATATAAGTAAAGGATAGGTCCCAAAATCGATCCCTGTGGGACCCCGGCCTCAATATTTCTCATACTGGATACATCCTTACCTATATGAACAGTAAACTTCCGATTTGTGATGAAAGACATGATGATATGTATTAATTCCCTCTCAATTGGCATCTTTGTTAATTTATAAATCAGTCCCTCATGCCAGACGCGGTCGAAAGCTTTCGCCACGTCCAGCATGAGGAGCGCAACATTTTGTTTATTATGGAGGGCGTGTCCACAAAATTCAACTAGCCTGACTAATTGTTTCGTAGTCGAGAGCTTTCGACGAAATCCGAACTGCTCTTGGGGCAGGAGATCCAAATAAGGTCTTATTCTTGTTAGGATAACTCTTTCATATATTTTTCCCAGCCCTGATAGCAGGCTAATTGGCCTGTATCCTTCGGGGCGTGTGTAGTCCTTTCCAGGCTTGGGCAAGAGGATAATTTTTGCGATCTTCCAGCTGTCTGGGAAGTAGCATTGTTGCAGGCAGGCATTTAGAATGCTGGTAAACTTAACAATCACATTTAAAGGCATATTTCTAAGTGCTATATTATTAATTCTATCCAAACCTGGGGCTTTTTTAATTCTTAATTTTCTAATTATTTCTTTTATCTCTAAGGGGGTGGCGTTAGCCATAAAGTTTTTAACTGTTGGTGAGTTCATCCAGTCTCTGACTTCGTAACAGACCTTATAGGCAAACTGTAAATCCCTTGGCTCTCTGTTAGGAGTAAATTGCTCTTGTAAATGACTGGCTAAAACTGCGGCTTTGTCCTGGTTGGTGATTGCCACTTGTGTATCAGTAAAGATTGGCTTACTACATGCCCTTTGATTTTTGAGTTTGATGAATGACCATAGGGAACCATCTATGGGATTGAGATTTCTAATCCTTTCATCCCAAGTCTCTTGCTTATGAACGGCAATCTTTCTTTTAATTTCCCGGCAGAGTTCATTCATTTCCCGTTTAACAGTGGGACTCCATGTGAGATGCCACCTCTTCCTTAGTCTATTTCTTTTTCTAATTAATTCCCTTATCTCATGTGGGAGAATCCCATAGTGGTTATTCTCAGGTACAAGCCTGGAGGCATCCTCAATTGCATTTCTTACAGTAGATGTAAAACATTCCACTGCTTCATCAATATCCTTTTTCGTGGCAAGACTTTTAATGGTTGGGGGGTTGTGCAATAGAATATCATGATATAATTTCCAATCCGTAGTGCTAATCATGGTTGGTTCCTTACTTTTGTTTATTCCCAGTGTAACAACAATAGGAACATGATCAGAGGTTAGTTCGTGTTTAACATCAAGAGACATGGGAATCGAGGTATTAGTTAATACTATATCCAGAAGGTCCGCGTGCTGTGGGTTGTACGGCCGATAAGTGTACTCATCAGGAACATGTAAAGCAATTGGAAAATTATTTAAGTAATCATATAAAATTTTTCCCTTCAGATTTGTCTTTCTACTTCCCCACTCCGCGTGCTTCGCGTTGAGGTCGCCTGCAATAATATATGGTTTGTCCTCGTTGAAGATGTTTTCTAAAATCTGCCTATTTAGCTTACTAGCGGGCGGATTATAAATAGAGCCAAAGTAAATGACCCCATAATCAGGAAGTGTAACCGAGACTAGGATCAATTCATGCCCGTCGTCTCTATCCTCTTTAATGTGACAAGATTGCAATGAATTGCGAACGTAAATGGCAGCTCCACCTCCCCGGTGACTCAGTCTGTCACACCTATAAGTCGCATAGTTGGGTATATTTATACGCATGCACGGAGTCGCATGCGTTTCTGTGACTAGAATTACATCTAAGCTGTAAGTGTAAACAAAATTGTGGAAATCCACTAGCTTATCGTGAATGCTGCACGCATTCCAAACTCCTAATTTAATAGGGCATCCTTTATTAGTGTGTTTACCCATTATTGTCATGAGGGGTCTGTTTTTCATTATTTATATTGGATTTGATTCCTAATGTTTGTGATAGAATGAGCCCAGAGCTCTTTAAGACCGAAACAAGTTCGGCAAGATTTTCGAACACAGACTTTGCTTCATTTATAGTGTCCCTGTATAGACCCGCAGAGAGTGCCTGTGCATACGATTTGTTTTCAACAACTCTGCTTGGATATATCTTTGTTTTTTCAGTGCGTTTCTTTGGGAATTTCTCGCACCCTCGAAAATTCGAGGTGTGAGAATTTTGACAGTTGGCGCACTTTGGCTGAATGTTGGTATTTTTGTGTGGGCATTCAAACGAGAAATGACCCTCCCCACATCTAACGCATTTAGGGGCATAGTTACACCCCGTCTGTGTATGGTGAAAACCCTGGCACCTGTAACATTGCAGGGTACCAGAGCGTCCTTTGTAATCTTCAACAACGATCCCTAATCCGCATAAATGCGTAACGTTGTGAATTTCTTTTGATTTGGGGCACTTAGGCAAGGTAATCAAAAATAGGGGCAGATTAGTAACCTCTCCTTTTCGTCGGCGAGTCATTTGCTTAACCGAAATGATGTTAAAGTCCATATCAGTTAAAGCCTCTTGTATTTCAGAGTGTTCCGAGTCTCGGAAAAGTCCCCTAATTACGACCTTTAGGTCTTTATCCTCTGGGAGCGTAAATGAATGATGCTCCGCGTTCATTTCTCTTAAAATTCTGACTGCTATTCTATATTCCTCCGCGCTTTTGGCGAAAATTTTAATGCCCTTTGGTCGATTTTTACAGTCAGGTTCAATATTGTGTCCCTTCATAGCCTTAAGTATATTTTTCCAAAGCATATTGTTTGCTTTAACAGTAATGGGCGGGAATCGTGATTTCTTAATAAATTCTTTTTCCACACCCTCCTGCGTGGTTTGATTTGTCATTTGATCTGGGGTTGTGGTATCCATGTCCGAGACTTCATTCTGATTGGTCCTATCCAAGTTAGGTCCCTCCTCCCTGTTAACCTGAGCATTGGGGGCGGGGCTAGCGTCTTGTAATTTTACGTTTGCAAGTTTTTCACGAATATTAGATTCGCATTCTATCTTTTCAACTTCTGTGTCCTCAATGCTTTCACCTAATACTGAAAAACTATTAGAGACTGGTATCATAGGTTTAGTAATTTTGTGCTCATGTGTGTTACTAATATTGTGTACAGTCCTAGCACGTTTTCGTCTTCCCGTATTTACCTCAGGAGATGGTTTTGTTACACCTAACAATTCACATTGAGTTACTAATTCTTCTACATTTCCATTATGTTTTTTAATGTAGTCTATTAGCCTATCTCTGAATTTAATCTGCAATTCAGTCGCTTGCTCATTTTTAATTAGCTCATTAAGCGCGCTAACCTTGTCAGCTGCGAGTAGCAGAAATAATTCCCTTTCCGTTTCAGAGTCCGCTTCCATGTTCAGTCAGTCAGCAATGTAAGCATAGAAATCCTGCGCCCACGCGCTCGCAAAAACCTGCGCCCTGGAATGAGGCCTGCACACGACGGCGCTCCTCACAGACAGATGGGCAGGTGGAGAATCACAAGGCCGCTGACTATAACCTGACAGCTATAGCTTGGCGGTAACTATGCGATTCGGCAATCCCGCGCAATAAAGCGAAAAATTTAAATCAGTAATAAATTAAGCTATCAAAAAATTATTTGGCTGTAAACAACAACTCTTAACCAGCAATAACACGTTTGGCAAGACGATGGCGAAATTATTCGCAAAAATGCTTTTCATAAAATTAATACTAATTTTAAATTACGTAGAAAATAAAAACGATTGTTTCACAACAATCAGTAACAACCTACGATGATAGCATTAACAAATGCTTTTACTTATATGCATCAGAGACAGGTATCGAAGAGCGTGGCATAAACACGTGGTGCACTTAGCCCTAGATCCGGGTAAGTCAGATCGTCGATAAGCAGCACTCAAAAGTGCGTCCTTCACTCAGCGCTTCGTCCCCTCATCAAACTGATCTGAGGTCTTCAATTCGGCTTTTATAAGCTTTTTAATTATTCACGAGGGCATTCTGGTTTGGGTAAAACCTATTTTCTCGATTTTTGTGGATGGCAACAGCAATTACGAGATATTTATTTATTAAATATTAAATGCACGCGCTCTTTTATTTTTACTTTTCCGACGTAGGTTTTCTTCAAAAATCGTCCGCTTGCACAGTAAAATAAAACAATTTTGATAATAATTCTAAATACGAAATCCGTAATAATATGTTTTATGTGTAACAGCTGTGATAGCGGTTTAACCATGAAAGTCTTGGATTCGATCATGATTTCTGTGTGTGTGTGTGTGTGTGTTTTTTTTTTTTTTTTTTTTTGACGACATCTCCCATTTAAGATGTAGGAAGCTAATATTGGGAGAACTAACCATTATACAATATTAATTTAAAACAAAGAAAAAGATGTTTTAGAAAAATACAGAAAAAAATTCTCTTTATTATCAAAAGATTCACTTTTTTTATTATGAACATAGCTTGAAATTTTTTCAAAAACTAAATTTACATTCTCAAAGAGGCTGTGACATCTAAGTCTAGCTACACCTACTTTTAATACTAAGCCCGCCTACTAACAGATATTTCCTGAATTGCGCGGAGCATTTGTAACGGATAAATTTAAAATCGTTTAAAAACTTAAAGCTTGATGAGCATTTCTTTAACTACCTTGATAAACTTGTCACAAAGAGTATGAAAGAAATTAAATTACTAAATTTCAAATCGCTTGTATAGTTGTTACATATTGATTCTTCTTGCTTGTGTAAAAAAATTTATCACTTATTAAATTCTAAAATAAAAACCGTCATTCTTGTTTTCCTACCAAATGCATTTCTTCATTACACACAGAACACTCCCCATATTCACAATTAAAATTAATTCACTTGCACCATTGTTAACAAAGTAAAGAAACCAACGCTCATTTTTACCATAAAAGTAAAAGAGGCATTCTGCTTTCGTAGTTTAAAAATAACAAGTAAGAATCAAAAACAGCACATAACCGAGAAAGAAATATTTCACATTACCATTGAATTCGAATTATATTTAAAAAAAAAAAATTAAAGAATAAAACTCTGTCTTATAGCTCAGTTAAAGAATTTGAGTGGAGTCACAGAATGTGGAATATTAAAGAAGAAAGGGGCTCTCGCGCATCTACCCGATGCTTAACAACTGTTTGAGTCGTAATATAAGATCACTAACAGATCCATTAAATATAAATCAATAGCAAAAAAAGGGTTGTACATTTCATAGGATTAGAAACATTACTGCTGCGTCACAGACTCGCGTACACAGCCTGGGAGCTAAACAAAAACTGTATTAGTTTCAGTTCGGAAATAAAAGTCACTTCTTCACTTCACTTCAAATGAAGTGGCGGTGAGGCTGATTTCCAACATATCCTCTCCCCTTTTGAGCCTGCGGCTACTGCAGGAGACTCAAAAGTGATGATGTTAAATAAATCAAAGCGATGAGGCACTTTAACAACTCTTCCGGATCGGGTGGTCTGGGCATCCGAAGAGGGCCTAGTAGCATCCATCGTTGGTTCTGGAACAGCTTCACTTCGTCTCGCATCACTGTCTTTAACCTGTAAAAGAGAATCTAAAAACTCATTAGATGATATCTCCAAAGGAAAAATTCTCTGGATAGGTCTGGTTAAAACATTAGATTGAGTTTTCAGCTTAACAGTTCGGACTTTTCCGTCTTTTCCTGGTATGAGTTCTATAACTTTGGCAAGAGGCCAATTAAGACGTTTTTGAAAATCATCTCCAACGAGAACTATATCACCTAGTTTCACATTGAAATAATGACGTTTCTGACCTTGATGTTGAATTAATAACCCAAGATATTCTTTGCGAAAACGCATTCTTAATTCCTTTAAGAGCTTAATGCGATATCGGATACGTTTACGGTAATGATTTGCATCAATAAAATCAATATCAGTCACCTTAGTTTCAGAGTTTTCAAGAAGGAACATCGCCGGTGTAAGAGGAACCAAATCATCGGAATCCTCAGATAGGTATGTAAGAGGACGTGAGTTGATCACAGACTCACAGTCACATAAAATGGTTTCTAGCTCTACATAAGTTAGAACTGCTTTTCCCAAGGTTCTCCTCAAAAGCTCTTTTAGTATTCTAACAATTCTTTCCCACCAGCCTCCCCACCAGGCGGCGGTAGGCGGGTTAAATCTCCACTGAATTCGATACAGTTCAGCTTCTTTATGAACTTTATTCCAATCAATTTCACAAAAATCGTTGAACGCACCTCTGAAATTGCTCCCATTGTCAGAATATATAATCCTCGGACGGCCTCTTCTGGCAATGAAACGTCTCAGAGAAAGAAGAAATGAGTCGGTGCTTAACGACGTAACTAGTTCCAAGTGAGTGGCTCGATAAATAGCACAGGTGAATAAAACTACCCATGTCTTGTCTCCATGTTTAATGTAGAGGGGACCTGCAAGATCTATCCCGACAACTTCAAAGACTCTTGCGTCTTTCACTCGATCAGCTGGTAAGGGAACAGGTTCTGTAATCTGACTTTTGACATTATAACGTTTGCACTTGATACAGCTTTTTACGACATTACGAACAGTTCTCCTACCTCTGACAATCCAGAAATTTTCACGTAATATACTTAACAGAATTTGTGTTCCTGCATGACAGTTCATTTCATGAAAATGTTCAATTAATCTTTGAGTGAAAATACATTTCTCTGGCAATAAAATAGGTGAAATAAAGGAAGGGGAATCTATACGCTCGGTTATTCGTGTTTTAACTCTAATGAGTCCTTCTTCATCTTTAAATACGTTGCATATAGATATATCATTAGGCACAGGAAAATATTCAGACTGGATCCTTTTAATTAGAACCTTTTCTGCATGTTCTATCTCCGATAATGAAAGTTCTCGAAATTTTCTATCTTTAGGTTCAAGGCGTGCATTGCCTATAAAACGTAACATCCAGGTTACAAGACGAACAATGGATCGATATTTAGAAAATCTCCTTGCATAAAACGGTATACTTTCTTCAGAAAAATTAATAATATTCAACGAAACTTTCCTTTTTTCTTCATCTGCCTCCCTTTTAAAAAATATTTTATTCGGTGGCCATTTCTCTGAATTTTCGAAGAGCCATGATGGACCTTTCCACCACTGAGTTTTAATTAACTTTCCAGGTGAACATCCTCGAGAAATAACATCAGCAACATTCATTTCACCAGGAACATGTCGCCAATTTTCTAGTGAGGTTAGCTGGTGGATCTCTTTTACTCTGTTTGAAACAAAAATCGACCACTCCCCCCGTTCTCGAATCCACCAAAGCGCCACCATGGAATCACACCAGAACGTAACTTTTACTTCAGGCAGATCAAGAGCTAATCTAATGGAATGTGCTAATCTAGCTCCTATACAACAGGACATTAGTTCTAATCTCGGTATCGACAGTTCCTTGAGTGGTGCAACTCTAGATTTAGCTCTTAAGAGACAAATTTTGACACCAACAGAAACTTCTGTGCGCATGAAAACACAAGCACCATATGATGTTTTACATGCATCTACAAATACGTATAATTCAGATGTCTTATTCACTTCTACATATCGTGGAACCTCGATATTATTCAAGATCGTCAGTTTTATCAACCAATTTAAAAATGACTTTTCCATGTTATCAGGTAAAGGGCTATCCCAGTTCAGTTTATATCTCCATGTCTCTTGCACCAATAGCTTTGGCAACAAGGTAGCCGGGCAAAGAATTCCGAGCGGATCGAATATTTGCTGTACCAAAGACAAAATGTCTCTCTTTGTCTGATTCGGTTTAAATTCTATTGTGGGTACCAAGCATCTCAGAGTATCTCGGTCCAGATTCCATATCATGCCCAAAAGAGAAGTATCCCCAGAAGATTTGCAGATATGCGAACTAGGCATATTACTTTCCCAGTTTCTTAAATTAAAACATGCACTTTTCAGCAAATTTTGAGCTCGAGGGACAAATTGTTCTAATTCATCCAAACTAAGCACTCCTGTGACGCAGTTATCGACATAAAATGAATGACGAAGTCGATACGCAACATCAGAATATTCCCCGGAGGCATTCTCTAGTAAATGATTTAAAGATGCCATAAGGAGGAAAGGACTTGTTGTAACCCCGAACACTACTCTACAATGTCTATAAAGAATTTCTTCAGTTTCGGAAGGAAAAAAAAATCTAAGGAAGTTTCTGTGTCGTGGATTAATACTTAATTGTAGGAAGGCCTTTTCAATGTCTGACGATAATCCTATGGGATACAACCTAAATCTATCTATTATGTCGGGGATTAACTCTATTAGGTTTGGTCCTTTAATCAAAAGATCATTTAAGGATGGCTGATTTGCTTCTTTCCCCGAGGCATCAAAAACAGGACGGATTTTTGAAGTTAGGCTTTTTTCTTTAATTACAGGGCGATGCGGTAAATAGTGCCCAAATTCATTTACCCCGTCATCTTGAACCTTTTCAATAATTCCTAGCCTTTCCCATTCCTTAAATATAAAAATATAATCATCTAGATATCCTTCCTTGGCTGTACGTTTACACATTTTCTTGTGTCTTTTCAAAGTCAGTTCTTTGTTATTCGGTAAAATGGTTTCATTTTTAAATGGTAACGATACCTCATACCTTCCATTAGGAAGAATAGTCAAATTATTTTGAAATTGAGACATTGCATCGGAAAATAATAATTTCTTACTAGCGCTTTCCCATGGATCCCTGATACCAATAACATCAAGATCCCATAACTCTCGAACACTGTAATTTGTTGAATGTAAAGATAAAACACAAGATCCAAAATTAAGAAAATTATTCTCATTTTCACATAACATAGACTGTTCACAATTTCTGAACTTATCGGACATGTTTTCCTTCCCAATTAAAGTGTAACCAAATTTGGTTTCGATTAGAATTAGTCCAGTACTCAATTTCATTGATACACCAGTTAATACATTGCCTACAACATCAGCTCCTAGGAGCAAATCTATATCTGTCTCTTGAAGACTTAAATCAGGTATTAACAGATTTCTTTTTTTTTAATTCTAAAATTGTTGCAGCATCAGTAACTCTTGGAACGAATCCACAAATTTTATCTTCGGATAACACAGAAATATTAAGAGAGAAAGTGTTCTGCATATTACTGATTTTGATTTCATGTACATCGTGTACACGGGGTTTAGATTCACTCCCTCCAAAAAGGCCGTGAATGAATTTCTGTTTACGTTTGGGCTTCAAATTAAGATCTCTAATTATTCTATTGCTCAAATAGGAACGTTGAGACCCTGTATCTATAATAGCCCTAACCGTTCTTTCATAGTTTCGATTTCGTATTTTCAAAGCTAAAGTCATTAGTAAAACATTTTCAACATTACAATTATTGGATAAAGACTTAGTTTCAATAGCTTCTGTTTTGATTTCCTTGCCATTTAATTCTCTATCAGGACACATAAGAATATAATGATTTCTATTACACTGAATACACTTATTTTTTGATTTACAATTTTTAGATGTGTGACCTGTTCGTAAACAACAAAAACAGGCACCCTTTTTAATCAAAATCTTTTTCTTATCTTGAAGACTTAAGTTTCTAGCCATAAAACATTCCTGACTTAAATGACCTTTGTCACAAAATAAACAATAAAAATTTCGCCTACCTGAGTTTCCTTGATTCGTCGTGCTCACCAGTGCAGCAGCGGAAGGTATTCCAGTATACTTTTCTGTTAAAGCTTCCTTTTTCTTAACGTTTGAATTAGTTCCAAAACCACTACGAGCGAGTAAAACCATCTCTTCTCCTTGTACTTCCTGTTTTAGAAAACTCATTAAACTCTTCAAAGATCTGTCATCTGTTTTCGACGAATCAGCACTATTTCTGCTCCTTTCCCAAGCAATAAGGACTTTTTCAGGTAGACACGATTCGACAAGAAGTGTTAAAAAGTCACCATATTTTTCTTGAGTCTTTCCCAAAGATTCTAATGCTCTCACTTTCGTTTCCAGTTCATCATATAATGCTGGAAGGTCTGTTTGAGAATGTGCCGATGTAGCATTCTTCATCACCATACTCAGGAGATCTCGAACATAAATTTGAACCAGTAAGTCTTCTCTACCAAAACGTTCCCGCAGTTGCTCGACTGCCTTTGGATAGTTTGCTGCAGTAGCTGGAAAACTTTCTACGACCCTTGCAGCTTTCGATTTCGGAACTACAGCCTGCAATAGGTACTGGAACTTGTCTTCTGCGGCCAAACTTGCATCGGTGTGTATTTTTTCGAACTGCGACCAAAACGACAGAAAATCTTTAGCTTCTCCACTAAACTTCTTTAATTCGATTTTCGGAAGTTTAAACTGCCTTTTCTCAGTAACATCCCTCGTCATCGACGATTCCTTAGCTTGGCTTCTGATCATGTATTCTTTTATTTTAGAAATCAGCTCGCAATACGTATCTCTATATTCTTCGGATTTCGATAAATCCTCTTCATAATTCTGTTCAGAATACTCCTTAGATTCCAAAATAGCGTTTTCTACTTCATCTTGGCAGCTTGCCAGGCGTTCAAACTTGTCCTTGAGCTGCAGTTCTAAAACCGAAAGTTCGTTGACATCTGGATTTTCTTCCGAAAGTGCAGTATTAATTTTATTGGAACACAGAGTAAAGTTCTTTCTCAATCCTTTACGTTTGGCTATTAATTTCGTAATATCCATCTTTCTCAATCAGCTGTTAACTATTGGCCCCACGTTGGGCGCCAGAAAAAATATAATATATCCTATGTGGAATATTAAAGAAGAAAGGGGCTCTCGCGCATCTACCCGATGCTTAACAACTGTTTGAGTCGTAATATAAGATCACTAACAGATCCATTAAATATAAATCAATTTAATTAATAGCAAAAAAAGGTTTTGTACATTTCATAGGATTAGAAACATTACTGCTGCGTCACAGACTCGCGTACACAGCCTGGGAGCTAAACAAAAACTGTATTAGTTTCAGTTCGGAAATAAAAGTCACTTCTTCACTTCACTTCAAATGAAGTGGCGGTGAGGCTGATTTCCAACACAGAATCCACTTATATGCTTTCGTTCAATAGACACTACATGTATAATGAATGTCCTAAGACATGTTTATTGTCCTATAACTGGGTTCACATCTGTCTTAGTTTCTGTTTAGTATACAGAGAAAAGTAGAGGTGAAAATAATATAAAAGTGGTTTATAATATAATATAAAGCGTATAAAGGGAATGTGGATTCTAACATTCTGAATGTGGAAGGCTTAGTAATTTTGTTTTCGTTTAAACTTATAATATTCTCGAAAAAATATGAAAAAACGCAAAATATTTCTCTATAGCAGCATAAAATAACATAAGCGTATAAAAAATTGGGTCGGACTTAAAAGTTTGTTTGTTTTACCCAGGAGTATATTGCAGTCATTTTCGACTGAATGTGACATAATTAATTACAATTAACACGTATGAGTGAGCCTGCAGAGACAAGGTGTCTCATTTTATTAATCTCAAGTGTCGACATCTTTATGGTGAAACAATTATTAAGAGCTGTTATGTGTGAGGCCTCTAGTGGGATTCTGTGACAAGCTCTGTTAAGAGCAGGATAAATTCCTGTTGAACACTAGAATACACAACCAAAGCATCAAATTAGCACATGACTCAATGAGGGTGGTTTAAATGGGCCCTATTTTCTTTTAAAAAAAGTTTGTTTATTGTGAAGTGATGAAGCAAAGCGTATTTCAGCAATGTTCAAGCAACTAGATGTACTTTACACCCCAGATAAATGTGTTTGAAAAATACAGATAAATGATCTAATAGTATTTCTTTGCTAATTACAACACTGGTTATTGCCTTTTTCATCTGTCCTAAGATTGAAGGTGATTTTGGTCACAAAACTATGTTATACACATTACCTTTTCTCCCATTAAAATTTTTAAAAATTCCAGTATGATAAATTAAAAACAATAATTTCAGTAAATAATTTCTCCATAATATCTCGCAAATTACAAAAATTGCAAGCTTTTCTAAGCAATAACTACTACAAATGCCTAAAACATATTTTTAGCTCATTTTTAGCTTTTAGTGTTCTATTTAATTCGCTATGCCTTATAGTCTTTAAATTACGATATGAATATTGGATTACTTGCTTTAGGAATAATACAGTATTTATGGCATATTTATTTTAATGTTGAATATATTAACCTTCAAATAAATTTCTCTCCTTCAAAACAATGGGCAGAGAAGTCTATACAGTTCTTTCAACATTTCGTCAGGCCATAGAAACGCTGTTATAGGCGTTGGAACTAATCGTTTGCCAAATATGCGTATAATTTCATTTAATATCTGAGATCTTTACAATTCTGTCCTGAGGTAATCTTTTAAGCTTCAGAAAAAGGAAAAAATCAGCTGGCAATAAGTCGGGAGAATATGATGGGTGATATATCACTGCAATTGAATGCTTAGGAAGATACTGTTGTACAAACAATGCTGTATGGAATCTAATATTATCATGTACCAGAACCAAAAAGTTCTTTCCTAACTTGTTTTATCCTGTTTCTTAATCGAAAAAGCAGTTATTTGTAAAAACAATGATTCATTTATTAATTTTCAGGGACAAATTCATGGTGAATAAATCCTTTGTAACCAAAAAATACACCACTTTATATTTTGTCTTTTTGTTTCTGGATCAAACTGTAGACACAGGTTCTCATTTCCCCCTATGATACACTTTAAAAAACTTGTCCCGCCTTGGAATAGAAGCAAATCTTCACAGCAAGCTTTTCTGTCTTCTTTTCTGCTGTTCTATCAAAATCCAGTGCACAAATTGAGCACAAACTTTCTTTATTTTCAGATTTTCAATTAAAATTAACCTACAGCTTTCTTTTTCTTATCCCAAGCAAGCTGAGTTCAGTCTGAAAGCTAATGAATTGTTACTCGTTTATCAGCTTTAACCAAAGAATGAATTTGTTCCACATTTTCTCATTCTTTGAAGTTGAAAGGTGTCTTATTTTTGGTTCATCTTCAACACTTTCGCACCCACATTTTTAAAGCAGCTATAAAACACTTGCGTTCTTGAAATGAAGCATCACCATATACCGTTCAAATCATCTCTAATGTTTCGATGACAGATTTGCTTAATTTGGAACAAAATTTAAGGCTATAAAATGTCATTTCGAAGCACACTTTTTAGTCCAAAGGGGCTGTCAGTGGCGTAGCTAGGGTTTCCAGAGCCCGGGCAAGAATGGCAAACGTTTCATTAAAAATTTCGTAGCATCAATTTGGCGCCTCCTGGATGCTGCGCCCGAGGGCAAATGTCCCCCTTGCCCTACTCTAGCTACTCTACTGGGGACTATTGTTTTCGTTTTGCGATTTTGCGTCAAATCATTCTGTTTCACTTTTCAAATTGTTGCCACTAAATATTATCGACCTGTATTATATTTGAGGAAATTAAATAATGAAGAATCTGCATGAATGTTATGTATGTTTCTCACATTGTTTTATTACAATGTATGTTTCTCACATTGTAATAAAACAACGGTACCTAGAGCCATCAAATTTTGAATGACGTAATCCTACTGCCATAATGGGCATCTGGAAACCCAAATTTCAAATTTGTTTTATTATCGATTTCATATTTTATAAAACTTTAACAAATTTTTGATTAACAAAATCAAAGGTTTAAAAGTGAGCAATGGCAATGTTGTACAGAAAAAACATTTTTATCTCCAGTGCGTGAGACTGTGTATCGGAAATTCTAAAGATACGCTCAATTTAAAATTATTTTGCGATATTGCTTTTGAACTGAACTTTATGGTTTAAGTGCGAAGAATATGGTATTTAATAAATAAAGGTAACACACAAAATGTTAAAAAAAATGCCCCTTTGGACGTAATCTAAAATCTGAAACCTTTCGGATTTTCTTCCTTTTTTTTTCCTCTCTCTACACCTTTTCAGTAAGTGAAAATGACTGTGGCGTTTTGATAAGTAACAAAAGAACCAGTTTTAACAAGAGTTGTCATTTTTTTTAAACAAACATTTGTTCTTTCGCTTTTTTATTTTATCATTTGGCTTTTTAATTTATATCTGGTTACTTTATGGTCATGCCTTGTATTGCGTGGATAAATATACTACTATATAATATATTGATGCGAATAATGTTAAATATTAGATTAAGCATCGTTAGAATCTTCATAAAGAATTCTACAAATGTGTATAATAGATTGAAACAATCCAGATCAAATAAAATTTAATAAGAATAAGAAAAAATCCCCTCAGTCTGAAAATGACTGAGGGGAGGGAGAACATGAATTAACACAATTTAAGTTTCATTAATTCAATAAATTTTATTTACTGCTGGGAAACATTTTCAATAATAAAGGTTACAAATTATAAACCGGGAGACTGTGATCTACTGGACTCTTGGCAGCTATGGAAATATGTTCAAAAGTTTTCACCAAAATACATCACTCATCAATATTAATCCTCGGAGGGGCACGACTGCTTCATCTGAAGATGAGATTTTTTGTGACTTCATAGTTTATAATTTAACATATTTTGCTTTCTTATTTTCTTTAACATGTCATCTTGATGAATGTAAATTTATGAAAACGGAGACTAAAACCAGTTATTACACATATTTAGTTAATAAAAGCTGTTTAAATAAAGGTCTTCATGACAGATTCCCAAACCCACACTGTTCAGAAAGTTAAGAGATATAGGCAAAAATAAAATTTAGCAGTTACTTACTGAAAAATTATTAAAACCAATTTGTAAAAATGTATTATTTATACTATATTTTCCAGCTGATGAATTTAAAATCAAATTTATGGAAATTTAAAAATAATGGAAAAATGATCTCCCCCGTCTTGTAGATGTTCATTTAATACGATGTAGGTCACCTCAGACACAAATACAAACTTCATAACTTTATTTCATAGAATTTACAAAGCTTCAAGACTTTTGGATCAAATGGTTTGGTTTAATGGATTTTGGTTTAAGGATCAAGACTTTTGGAATTTCATGCCACTTTTCTAAAAATTGCACTTTTAGACCTTGGATTATCCGAAGAGGCAACTAGTGCATTGCAGTTCAGTAGCCTACTGCATTCCACACAAAATTAATTGTCAAGTTTGGTGAGTAACCAGCCAATGCATTTGAGTGATATCTTTGGTCTTGTAGCATTTTGACACTGGAGATGCTCAATGCTGACGAAAATTGTCATCCATTAGAAAAAATCTGGGCAAGCAGGATTGCTAAACAACCTTACTTTGAGTTCCAAGACCTTGTCTACATATCTGTGACTAGTTGCTGAATCTCCAATGACTACATCATAACTGTCAACCTTGAAATATGAAATACAAAAAATCAACATAAATAATTACACCATTTCGGCAAAAAGTAAAAACACTAATCAGGAGTATACTTTTTAAAAGGGCCTTCATCTTAATTTTAATGATCAGCATAGTACAGTAGCTACCTATTAACTTCTTGTAACATTAATACAATGAAACCTCTCATGGCAACCATCTCTATAATTGACCAGTATTTTCAAGAACATAAACAGATTTTGACACGAATGATTATAATCTTCTCTATGAAAACCACATCCTAAGCTGAGCCAGAGCACGGAAAGCCTTTATTCGCAACTTTAAAAAAACTTTATTTCAGTAATAGACTACAATATTTTCAAATACTATACATATTACCAAGTGCACCCACACCTCGCAGAAAAAATACTTTTTCATGAAATTTTTTTAAAACATTTTTTCTGAAACATAAATTAAATTTTAATTTCATTCCAGCACAATGTAATTTATTCCACATTGTCATTTTGACACAATACAGCTTTAAATACACACTTATATCCTTTAATACTTCATTACATTCATGGACTGTTTAAATCTATTTTCCATCTGTGCAGACTGATGATAGATCATCTACCATTGTTAATAAAATATTATGAGTGTCAGACTGAATATGATGATATAAAATTTGAGATTCTCAAGAACGACTGCAGAATCCAGCAATATGCTACATACTTACATGATTGCGATTTCATGTCTCATGTTCTTTTTCATAGTTCATTTCCCTCTTATTACTGCATAAATATAGATTTGCATATAGTCTGGTATTTTATTCTCATTCATAATCATAGAATCTTTCATATTTTATTTTATTTATTATACTTTTGTATTTGCATACCCAGGATAAAAATCTCTCTTTGCTAAGCCAAAGCTGTAGCTAGGGCTTTTAGTGCCTCTGGAAAACTGAAGATTTTGCATTCCATTCTGTTCACCAAGAATGGAGAATCTGTAATTAAAAAAATTTTGATATCAATTTGGCATCCTCTCCCCCCGGATGCTATGCCCCTTGGCAGATGTCCCCACCAGCTGTGCCACATACTGCATACCTTGGCAGTTTAAGAGCTACAGCATTCTTTCTCCTTCTCAGTTATTTTTAGTTACATGTCTCTATTTTTAGCTAATTATATTTATTGGTATATATCAATGTTTTGTGAAACAAAAAATACAAAATGAAGTAATTTTAAAATTTGCATTAAGAACTGTTTTGTCTGTAAAAAAATACTGTTGTCAATTATCTGAAAAATACACAGCAACTTTAAATGACGTCTGTCTTTTAAAAATCTGTTTGGTAGTTTAACATAATATCAGAATATTACTTTGTCACCAATAGCTTAACAAAGGCCTTTCATTTTGGTTTTCAATGTTGACATTCAACTCTATACCAAATTATGCAAATAACAGGAGTAAAAAATCACTGAAGCATTCAGCTTGGCTTGATTTATTTGATTATTGCAAAGCACTCCAGACTTATCTGCCTAAAGGATGCCTTAGAGAACGACTTTCTTAGGGCAACCGGCTTGTGCACATATTACACATGTGGAAAAACATGGAAACACCTACGCAGCTGGCCCATTCAGAAGAACTCTAACCTTATGAAGCACTCGGCAATAAAAAGCAGTACCTATTCTATTTCTAGCCATAAGGTTTTTCAAAAACATTTGACATAATGAATGAGTTTATAACTTCAATTATTTATTAATTCATTGCGGCAATGGTTACTTAATAGTAATTAAGTCAACTGCTCACAAGAACTTATATTACTTATTAACTAGCATCAACAGTGACAGTTCAAAGTTCATAATAGTACAAAATTGCTGTGAATCAAAAGTGAATGCAGCTTTCTTAAACTTTAATATATTAGCAAGGGAAGGAATGGGGTTAAACAATCCAATCATTGCCTCCTGTTTTTCAATATATCATAAGCTATCTTTCTATCAGATAGTCTTAAAGGTACTTTCCATTTTTTACAACTCCCAGCTTTTAAATACCACCAAGAATAGTGATAAATCAACACTGACAGTCCTAATGTAAAGTACTTAATAAAATGGCAAAATAAAGTGCATTTGCTATTTATTCAGCCAATGCAGGAGTAAACTTTTGACACATACAGAAAAGATAATAGCAGATCGGCTTTGTACTACTTTTAAGATACATATTGCAATCCTGTAAGAAGATTACTAGTCTATGATGCCTGTTCAGTCTCGGCATATTTTCGTAAGTCTGACAGAAAAAAATTTCAGAGTGCACAGAACTGTGTTCTGAGGCAGATCTCCAAAGCACCCTGGTATATTCATAATAATATCATTCATGAAAAACTAGGCACTGTTCAAATAAGATCACTTTATTACTATCTTGCACCAAAATTTCATGCAAAAATGAGAAAGTCATCCTGATCTCTGAATCCATAACCATAACTATCTGAATGAAAAGTATAAAAAGCGGCCCACTGCTATACTTAATCCCTGAATGATAATGGAATTAATTAGTATTTAATGTAATTTTATTTATAATTTTACCTTCCTTTGTTTATATTATTTTACTGTATGTATTCTTTTAAAATTCTGTATCACATGTATAAACTTTACGGAAGCTTGCACTGTGCACTTAAGTACTTTTTGTTTCCAGCTCGATCAGCTTTCTGAACAATCTTTTCGAACTAATTAATTAACATTTATAATATATCGAAAAAAGAATTTTTAATAACGTGAATTTGTTATTTTATTTCTTAGTGTATTATTAAGTATATTATTTCAACATTTTCAATCGTTTGATTCAAGGTAGGGCACTGGACCCAGGTATCCGCGTGTCTTAAACACCATTCCACATCAGCTGCTCTATGTGATATTGTTTATTTTGCTATGTAATTTCAAAAAAACTTGCTATATTCATCATTTTTTAGGATCACTATGTTTAAAAGTTGGACTGATATCTACACTAATGATGATCATTTCATTAGTTTATTAATCATGAGAAAAGCTGCAAGTAGGATGCAAGATAATGCGTTTTCTTTTTTAGAAAATATGCTAACAATTTCTGATTTACTGACAACCAAGGAAGATAAAAGCTATGAGTAAATTACATTTTAATGTATATTTTCCTTTTTTTAAACACCAACAATTTTTGATCTATCAATAACTGCGGAAAATACCACATCATTTTCTCGAGAATGAGGCATTTTATTCTGTATGCAAAAATGGCTACAAAATGAAATTATATATGAATGAAAGCATTTGGAGGTTCAATGTACAAAGTTACATATAAAAGAAAAGCATACATTAATGAGATTTCAACTGCACATAATGCTGTTCTGAATGATTACATAATAATGGAAAGAAACTTAAAGTATCAGCAATAAAAACTGTCTCATTATATGTTCAGCAAGCATCATGATATTCATCAAATATCCCAAGGGATAGTTCAGTACAAACAAGATATATTTCTTGCTTTACAAGTACGAAGGTTGCTATTTATATTTATGGCCTTGGCAACATTTTATTTCATATTAGTTGTGTTGCTAGTGTGGTTAGGTATTGCTAAGCAAACGCAGATGATTCCAATCGAAAGTTTAATATTTTTAACCATAAATGCTTCAGAACATTTTGCCATTTTAGTGTGATTTCTGCTGTTTACAGTAAATTGAAAAATTCATCTTCGGCAAAAAATGAAATTTTGAACATTTTCGTGTGATTACTTTTCATAACTTTCGAGGTGGATTACCAAAACAAGAGTACTTAAATGAACCTTCTTTTAAGCACCGTCTTGCAGCACTGTAAAAAAATGGTATAATGTATTCAAATGTGGTCAATCGCTCCAGAACAAATTCCATGAAGGTTGTCCAAAATTAGTTGTGGACAATATCAATACTGTGCATAAACTGATAAAACAAGATTGTCATGTGACATACCATGAGATTGAGGCACCTTTGGGCATTAGTGTGACAAGCATCAATAAAATATTGCAAGAACATTTAACTGTAAAAAATTTTGTTCATGTTGGATCCCGCATAATCTGACAAACGCTCAAAAGAAACCTCGTGCCGACTGGTGCAAGGAAATGTTGGAAAAATATGTTCAAGGTGCATCAAAGGCTATGTATAACATCTACACAGGTGACAAATCTATGCATATGAACCCGAAACAAAACAGCAGTCCACTGTAAGGGTCTTCCAAGACGAGCCAAATCCACAAAAGCTGTTCATTGAAAAAGCACATTGAAGCAAATGGTTGCCTGTTTCTTTGGCATTACCAACCACAGGGCAACAAAGGGGTTAGAGCAATGCAGGACAGTGAATTCCGAATGCCAGACGACCATTTGTTTGTCAGAAGTCATCGAAGAAATCCGAAAAAAGCAAAAGAAGAGGCGAATCATTCTTCGTCATGACAATGCAAGCTCTTGCACATCAGCTCAAACAAATGAACTTTTGATGGGACAAAACATCGAACTGATGGGTCACCCACCATACAGCCCTGGTTTGGCACCCAATCACTTTTTTTTATTCCCACACATCAAAAATAAGTGATCAGCGATTTGCAACACTTGAAGAAGCGATTGATGTATTCAAAATGCATGTTTTGGAGTTTCCTCAATTGGAGTGGGAAAAATGCTTCAAAAATTGGTTCAAACGAATGCAAAAGTGTATTGATCTTCATGGAGAATATTTTGAAAACAAATAAAACCAGTTTTGATCATAAACATTTGTTTTTTCATTATTAGGCCAAAAATATAAATAGCAACCCTCATACTAGTCTCAGATCTAAAAAAGAACACAGTATTTTTTGTAAAAAGAAAACAACTTTTTACAAAATCTTACTTTTGACACTAATACAATACCACGTATTACATATTAAAGTACTCAAGTATGATTTACACACTTAAAATTAGGCAAAACCGCTATTATAACAGATGGTGTGAGTCATTCTTCAAATGGAGCACATGCTCTAGGTCACATGATGCAAGATTCACCAAAAGATAAATATTCTTTTCCTTTTTACAGACCGAGGCCTACCAGCGGCCGAGGAGTAAAGTCACTGAACCGAAGTTTAAATCCCATGAATGGGCTGGCTGCATGGGCATTTTCATGATTTTCCCCATGTGGCCCATGTATCAACAGTTTCCCTTAGAAAGTCCTCTATGAAGGTATTCCTTCCCTTAGGCAGATAGTCCTTGAGGCTTTGTCATAATCACATAAACCAAAAAACTTTTTACAGGCCATGAGACAGAATGAACTTTCATTAGGACTTGAATTCTGCACACAAGTGAAGTAGCTTATGATATCTCTCACTTTTGTTCTTGTGTGTTACTTCATTAATAAACTGGTGTTCATCATAGTTCATTGTCTTAATTATTATCTCCAAGATGTTTGTGTTATACTACGGAAAAAATGTGTTCTACTACCTTATTTTGGTGTAGATTTTGTTAGGTTTATCTTTAGGTTAAACTCACAGTCAAAGTAGACAGTCTCTTAGACAGCAAAGACCTATTTAGCCTTATCTTTCACCTTGAGCTCACTCACATGTTAGGTGCCTTCTGGTAAATTTCAAACACTTTGGGTTGTTGAAATTGCCTTCCTGCCCATGTCTAATGTCCTAAAACACTGGATTGCTTTTTTGCCTTTTTAGTGTGTCTGTAGATAGCACAAACTTCACAGTAATATTTTTGACAAGCTCAAACTTTACCATATCATGAAATTTAGCATACTATGGTCTCATAATCTTCATCAGTTTCAAAGGACAATTTACTATTACCTGACACGGTAACTCAATCTTCTGTTTTGACATGAACAGATTTGTAATAATTGACACCCAACAGAATATTGGCACATAATATTTGCTTATGCAGCATCCTGTCAAAAATTTCTAAATAAAAAACCATTACTAAAATAGAAGTTTAATTTTTTGCAAAATTATATAAAATTTCTAATTCAGTATTTACATACTTATATTACTTGTCAACTATTAAACTTGGCCTCAACTGAAAGGCCAACAGCTTCTTTAACTTCAAACATAGTTTTAGAAGCTATTTCAGTTGCTTTCTCTGACCCTTTTCGCAGCACCTGATCAATGTGGGATTGGTCAGACAGAAGTCTTTGTATTTCTAGCTGTATTGGTTTCAAATATTCAATTACAGCTTCTGCAACTACTAGCTTATACTGGCCAGTATCTAGATGCTGATTTTCAGAACAAATATCCTCATGGGACATTCCAGTGCAAAGACCATGGATTAATATTAGATTGCTGACACCAGGACGTTTATCTATATCAAAGGTGACAGCTGATGTAAAATCTGTTAAAGCTTCTTTTATCCTCTTCAGTATTACATCTGGTTTGTCTGTCAATTCAATTCGATTTTTGAAATTAAAATCTGATTTACTCATTTTTTTATCAGGTTGTCTTAAGCCCTTTATTCTTGCACAATTGGCATCTAAAAAAGAAATTTTTTTTTTCTTTTCAATTAAAAGTAAATAAATATACAACTATATTGCAATTTACAACTGAAAGAAAACTGCTAATAAATCTTACAGTTTCAAATCTCGTAAATTAAAATTTTTAGGTCACAAATTTTTAAGTACATACCTTTCTGTAAAAGTAAAAAATCAAGATATTTGAAAAAAAAAATTACAAAAAATATAAAACAGAGTTTGAACAGAAAATAATACTTAAATACTGAATATTTTGAAATAGGTACATGAAGAAAACATTTATAAAAACCAGAAAATTAGA
>KK113100.1:172471-186791 GCA_000611955.2 Stegodyphus mimosarum | reverse complement strand
AAAAAAAAAAAAAAAAAAAAAAAGACAGAGGCCATTAACAGCGAGCGAAATTCTTCATTTGAATCAAACCCAAAAGTTGTGCTAGACATTTCTGACACATCTACTGATGATTGCATTTTTTATCCAGTTCATAGTAAACATGCATGCTTGTTACCAAGTAGTGATGAATAGTTGCAATATTGATTTTATTCCTCGTTTCACTTTCAATTTTTATATGTAATTATGGACTGAATTTTCACTGTACACTTATTTAATTTTTTGTAATAAAAATGGATTGTTTTTGTTTTATAAATATGTAATGTGAATTTCACTCTTACTTTTTTTGGCACTGCGTTTTGGGAAAATATTTAGAGTTTTTTCATCTTACACGATTTTTCAAAGTTGTGGAACATATTCCCCAAATTTACCATATGTCGCATGTATTTTTTACAAGATGTTTTTTTGCATGGTTTTATAAGGAATGTATCTACCACATAAATAAAAGAGTTCAATGTATACCTACTGCACTAAGAGTATAATGTATTAACCTTACAAACACACAGTGTAATAATAATAACCTGTTATAAGTAATCTATAAAACCTATCATGAACAGATGAAAGCAGATAATGTTAGTTATTTTGACAAATCATATTTCTTCAATTCACATCTTTTTCAACATAAAAATATTGCTAAAAATAGAGTGCATCTTAGAATCACATATTTTTCCAAATTACTAATTACTGCAAAGAACGAAGCCCACTCTTGGATGGAAAGTAAACATGGTGAGACTTGCATAAGTTATGGATATTAATGAATTGATAAGATGGCAACAGGCATCACCTGTACACAAAGTTTTGCTCACTCTAAGCTAACAGACACAGAGAATGCTATATGGGAAAATTAGCACATCACAATCAAGAATGTGGAATTATTTTGGTCATTCCATCACATCAAACATGAAAATCTGAAGTTCTGAAAAAGTAAGTTACTTTGATTTCCGAAATGTAAGTTTAAAAAAGACATGTTGAAGCATTATTAAGACAGATATGAGGCTGGTGGTGAAATATTTCTGCAGAATATCATCATGTGATATGAAATCTGTACCTAGTTGTCAATGGAGTGAAATTTCTGGATAAGAATAATGTTTGTTTGGTGATTTGCACATTCATCAGAAAGATCTCATTTGCCATGGTATCTATGCCAGACATACTAAGCTAGATGAATTGAACAGCAGTATAATAATTATTCATAACACACATTCTAAAAATAAGAAATTTTGATTTCCCATTGGATAAGGCAGATGTTAAATTTTATAGTACAATTACATTATAATATATATTACATTTTTAAATCTCAAAAATATTTCATAAAATTCCATACTTGTATGCTAAGATATCAGCACTTTGCAATACAGGGTAAAGATATAATCCAAGTGGAAAATGTTCTAAAGTAGTTGATTTTTCCTAAAAATAAAAATTAAGGTCTCTTACTCTTTTTAATTTAATTTAGAATTTTAAAAGATGCTATCAACATACAAATGGTACAAAGTAATAAGTTAACCACAATTGACCATGAATCAAATAAATACAGTGTATTCACACTAAATGCATTGACATAAGCATTGTAGTTTTTTCCTGCAAAAAAAAATAAAATTTTCTGTACTGTTTCTTTTGTTTGGCAGATAGTTTTCTTTTGACTGGATCTGATATGTTTGTATACTAAACTTTTTAGAACTTTCCCAGATTTACAAATAATTTAATAAATACCTATTATGAATTATATCTTTCTTCCAATGCAAAATATTATCATTTTACTAAGCGGAGGGGTGAAAAACGGAGATTTCTTTCTACTCTTACCATTTTTATTCTTTTATGATTTACTTCTCAAAATATTCTGTTGTTCAGCAATTCAATTATTTACCAGCTTACTGATTGTTGAAGTTTTTCTTTGTCACGTAACTGATAAAGATGTTAGAAGTTTTCCCTCCTTACTACATATGAAAAATTATCTGATTAAAAATAATTACAATCTTGTTGACATTCTATTTTTCTCTTTTACTAGTTACATAATTACTTTGCTATAATTTTCAAGTTATTGCTCTCCTACAAAAAAAAAAAAAAAAAAAATTTTTCCCCAAAAAAAAAAAAAAAAAAAAAAAGTTGTTCTTTTTATTGTTAAAGAAAAATGCTCAGTATCAATGGGTTAAAACATATATGCCAGATTAAGAAAATGTTGAAATTTCATATTAAAGAACATGAATTTTAAATTGTGGAGGAAAGAAAGAAATCTGAGTAATCATTGTTATGTCCCTAATTACTCTATTAATTTTAGTTCAGCTAAAATTATCTAAAGATTTCTTCAATTGACGAATTATATTTTCTTGAATTCTTTTGCTTTCACCACTCAGCCAGTACAGTGGCCAAAAGCCACTCAGCCAGTACAGTGGTTAATAACACTGACTATCATACAGAAAGGCTTAAGTTTGAATTCCGCAGAAGACACGGACGTTTGTATCTGAGCAAAATATGATGCTGTTTTTTTTGAAAGAAGGGTGGGAGACCCTCAGACCAAACCCCGGATTTTTCTCCCACAAACCTGGGGTGGCAGTTAACTTAGCAGGATCACACCTGTAAAACCAATCATGTATTCTAGTGTCCCATCCTCTTCTACCCATACTTGCACTCACCAAAATTTACCAGTTTATGTTCAAAATTTCACTTTTAGACCATTTTTCTCAATATTTTTTTAAATATTTAAAACTTTTTTAGACATTTTATTTTCATTCTGCTTAACAGATGCACCATAATCACTGTTTCCTTTTCTTTCGACTTAGTATTCGTATCTTATCTAAATCACGGAATACTGCCTGTTGCCAATACATGCCTGCCTCACTGTTGCAAACTATGTTCTAAGCCACTGTTGCAAATATGTGTCTTTAAAGCACTTGATAAGTATTGTGTTAAATTTGGCATACTTGTGATTTGTATTTTCTTTCACAGTTTCTTCAGTTTCGAGAATTTACAAACTCCAAAGTACAGAAAATTGCAGAAAAGTAAATAATATCCTAATTATCACACAAGAAATAATATATTATTGGAAAAAAATGTGTAATGGAAGTGTAACACTGAAAAAATAAATAACTCATAAGCATAAGAACACAGACCATGAGAAACCAGATCCTTAGATATGAGGAATAAAAAAATATCTACAGTTTGCTTTATTCTGTTGCAGTGAGAATGCATGGTTATGTTATGTGATTTAACTTGAAAAAATTTAGAATAAAAGTTAAAGTGCATTGCATGTATTATAACACAAATTTTTTAAATTGTTTGCAATTTTTAATACACTTCATAAAGAATAACACTGAATATTGACATTAACTGGTTATTAAAAAGTAACTCCAGGTTTACATGCATTTTATTTTATTTATTTTTCAATAATCTGTTTAATGTTCAACACCCTCAAACTATACATAACAATTACAAGATTTTGTTTTTTTTAGTTTAAATCAGAGAATTTCTCTAAGTAGAGATATTAAATTTCATTTATGCATATAATTGCCTGTTTATATATCAAAATAAAAGTTACAAAATAAAAGCTTAAAACTAGTAGAAAAAAATCGGATGCGGATACCACATTAATTCCTTGTACGGAATATCCAGTTATATGCATTTTTTGCTCCATTTCATTTAAACGTATTTCTTTGAATTTCATTACAGATAGATTTCCCATTCAATTAATTCAGTTTTCACTTTGCAGCAAGGCAGAAATACATAAAATCTCAAAACATCTTCATTAAAAATTGGAAAATATAGAAAAACATAAAAGACCAAATACAATTAAAACAATTAGAAAAAGAATTTTTACAATTAGAGTTTCTAGGCAAAAATGAGTAATTCGACCAGCAGGCAAGAAGGCAGACTTTTTTTGGTGTAAAAAATTTTAAAGTTTAGTTTTGGTCCCACTCAGCAAAAGACACTGAAGGTCCAGAAACTGGCTTAATTCACTATTCTTCTAAGTTTCAAATGTAAACAAATATGCTGCTATGGTTAAAAAAATATTAGACTTAGCCGCACTTAAAAAACTTTTAAATTTTTGATAACCCTACAACTACTGCATGCAGATTAATTAAAACCTCAACCGGAACATAACAACAACAAAATTCAATCATTTTTAAAGCAAAAAATGCACAATTTACTTACATATAAGAATAAAAGAAATATCAGCTCACCAAACTCAGTAACAGAGTGGTAACTCAGTATCAGTAATATATATGGATATTTATATATATTTGGTGCGGCTGATTGCAACCAAAACAGGAGGTGCACAACTACGTGTTACAGCAGTCCTATATACAAAATTTCAGCATTCTGAATCTACTTATTTTTGAGTTATGCTAGATACATACATATGTATGTACAGACATCACAAAAAAAAATCTCTTAGGAATCCATTTTAAATAAATTTTATAATCTATTTGGGGGAAAAGAATCCTCTATTCTGTCCTTACGTACAGATATCATGCAAAAACGTCATTAAATTGCATCATTAAAGGGATACTTTCATTGAAATATGTTACCCGGAATTTTTCATGATTCCAATACTTTGTACAAGGAAGTAAAAACTGATTGGACGAATACATAAAAAAGATTTTTAAAAATTAATTTTAAGATTAACATTACAAACAGTAAATTTTCTCGATTAATAACTCATTTTAAAAGAAGAACTATATCTAAATCAATTTAGAATATAAAATTAACAATGCATGATTTTAAGTCATTAAGAAAATAAGTGTAAATATATTTTTTTCAAACAATTTTAAATTATAATAATGAATGAAAAAGATTCTAAGCTATGAAGATTTTTGGTCTTCTACAATACTTCTTTAAAATATTCAAGAGATTAGATTTATGGAGGCATTCAAAAGAATATGTGCTAGTTAATGTGTCTAAAATAGACAAAACTAAAAGAAGGCAGTTTTCAACCAATAATATTTATAGTTTCCTTAAAGCTATATCCTATACGACTTAAGGGAGGTACAATTTTACACATCTGATATTATTCACAATGACTGACATTGTGGCTTAACACTGATACTTGTACAAGATAAATTTATCTGCCTAGTACTATTCAATTACTACATGTATCTGCATACTTTGCCTCTCTTGTTTCACTAACTTCACATCTAAAGTGTACAAAAAGGCAAATTACATAATGCCATATCTACCAACTTGGTGAGAGTAAAAATTAGGAATTCTTTTCAAAACTCAGAGGAATACAAAGCAGATTTTACAGAAAAAATATTGAATATCTGAATAATTTGAAACAGGTTTAAACAGAAAAAAATTCTTACCATTAAAAAAAAGGAGGGGATAAAATTAATTTTAACAAAATTTTTTTTTTTTTTTTTTTGCTTCTGCTAAAAAAAATTTCAGAAATTGTGTTTATAATATTTATTACCTTGCTTAAAGTTCAGAATCTAGACATTCAAAAAGTGCAAAAATGCAAAAAACAATTTTTAAAAAATAGAAATTCTGATTATAAGTTAAGATTTCAAAACTCAAGTGTTATAATTTTTTTAGAATAAACATAGCTACTAAAGGAAATCACCTTACATTATCGAATTTCATAACATTTATTATCCTGTTTAAATTTCAGAATCGGGAGATATTGAATAATCCCAAAATATAGCAAAGTTAGAATTTTTTAAAATAAAATTCTGACTGTTAATTAAGATTTCAAAACTCATATGTTTTCTATTAATTTCTCAGAATAAACATAACTACTAGAAAAACCACCTTATATTGAGGAAGATGTGTTAATCTTGCCATGGTGCATAAACAACCAAGAATCCATGCTAATTCAGCATGCTGTGGAACCTAGAGGAAAAAATATCACACATCAGAAATGACATATCAAAACAGCTTAGTTAAAAATCCAATGTAATTTTAAAATTCTTCATAACACATGTTCAATGAACACAAACACAAGTTTAAAAATCCTTTCCTTACATTAATAGAAAACTGTTTAAAGTATATGAATGCAAAACATTGCTCTTTAACCCTCTGACTACATAACCTGTGATGATTTCCATGAACAACATGAAAACAAAATTTACTTCTCATAAAATTTAAATATGCAATTTTTCCGCGTATTTTTTTTTCGTCGTCGATGATGCAGTATCTACAATATTTAGATTTTGAGTTATGTTTTGGTCAAGAGATGACATTATTGTTGTCTAAATTTCATATTTGCATAGAGTTTAATAACTGATTTTACAAGTGCTCCAATTGTTATTTTTTTTTTTTTTTTTTTCCCTATTCAGAATATGGCTAGCCGGAAATGTTCAGCAAGTGATAAAACATATGTTCCTGATGATATTACTAATACTGAAAGTGTTTCAGATATTTTGAAGGTAGCAATATCAAAATTGATTGTTTTTCTCAGATTAATCTCCAGATAGTGATGAATTTGAAAATGATTTGATACTCATCCAAAATGTTTGGCAGCTTTGTGAAATAGATTTTAAAAATATTTTGGCAGTTTGTGTTTCATTTCCTTTTCTTGGAAATGCAGGAATAACCATAAATATGGCAAATAAATGCAACTGTTTTGAGCTTCGGAATATATGTTATATTCGAAAGAGTTAGTTCTACTTGCAACTCTTTGAGAATAACAGGTCATTTTGCAAGCCACATATTTTTAATACCATAAAAAAAGAGCCTTGCAGACAGTGTCACAGCTGCTCCAAAACATCTGCAACTGGCAAAAAAATTTGCAAACACATGAACACACAATGTGGCAAAAAATGTGAAGTAGGAATTTGTCACAGTAAACTTAATTTCTAATGTAATTGTATAAATATTGAATAGTTTCATTAGTACACATCCATTACATTTGTATTTTATAAAATACATTGTAATTTAATGAAGATTTATTAGGAGAATTTTTGCATTTACATGTGTATTCTTAAAATTGATTTTTATGAAAGCCTGTTCTTATGCACGAAATCTATAGATAAAAAAAAATCTTGGTTTAAAAAATGTGTGCTATATATTTTAACTTTCATGTATATGTAGATTTGAAATACATAAAATACGTAATTTTTTGAAGTGATTTAATAAAAAAATTGAGCAGTCAGAGTGATAATTTATCTGGATAATATGCATTAAAATTCTATAACAATATTTTAGATATATGGTTAATGACTACTAGGAATGGCAGCTGGAATACTCATGGCCCAAGGTTCAAATCTCAAATAAGATATACAAAGTTTGGCAACTTCATGCAATTTGAACACTTAAAAATCCTCCTTTTCAAGAATTCCCCCAGAAAGATGGTGAAAAAATTTCAAATGCCAATATTTGTGATATTTTCTCACCAAAACTGGATTGAGCTAATCTTAGCCATTATGCCACCATACATAATAGCTATAGGACTATACACGAGAATTTGATCATTTTACAACAATGTACAAAAATGGAGCAGAAATATACGTCAGCATTTTTAGAAATAGGAAAAAGATGTACTGCAATTTATCAAAATATAATGTACAACTTAATCTTTCCTGGAAATTTGGTTTCGTGATTCAGATTTCCCTAACCACAACTTTGTGCAGTATACTACATCCATACACTGGTAAAGGATAATGACAAATTCATGTCTTAATCTTTCCTGGCAATTTGGATTCGTGATTCAGATTTCTCTACCTAACCAAAACTTTGTGTGATATATCACGTTCATACACTGGTAAAAGATAATGAAAAAAATAAAACATAACTGAGACTTAATGGAAAATTGACAATAGGAATTTGCACAAAAGCATTAGTTATCATAAATTACGATGTTCGATACTCCAGAATTAGTGTTCAGACTATATCTCAACTCGTCAGTAAAGAACACTTAGGTCCAGTAGTCTTGGCTCCACTGAACATGACAACAGCACCAGTTTAAATGGGCCCATCTGGAAGCTGGCCTGAGTAGGACATAAACGACTGGTTTTCTTACATATAGTCCAACCTTGTTAAGCCTTCATGCAGTAGTAGAATGGCTAATTCAAGTTCCTGTGGTATCTTCAAGGTTCTAAAAGAAAATCTTTCACATTCACTTTATGGTTTCTTCCAGCCAACAATAACAGAAAACAGTCAACTGATCCAGGGCTTAAAAAGCGATTCCAAACTTTTGATATGACACTTTGAGGGTTATTTAAATCTTGAATACCTCCATTAGTGTTTGATCACCCTTGATTCTACCAATTATTTGCCCTTTTTGACCTTCACTTAATCATGCCTTTGAGCCTAGCTACTGAATACTGATCACAGTCAGAAACCACATTCACTTTAAACAACACATCAAACCAGAATTCCAATATGCATCCATTAGGCATCACATTGTCAATCGCCAAATTTGCATATTTCCGGTGCTAACATATGGGAAGTGCAACTTTGTGTTCAGTTGTATATTTAATTAACATAAATAAGTACGGCACTGTGCATTGGTTGCAACATTAACTTAGTGAGCATATCTTTTCTCATTATTCTTTAATTCTGATGAACAGTATATATAATACCGTGTTCATATATGGTACCCACTTCTCATTTACGCAAAAATTTAAGAACACACTATGTAAAAAATTTACCAAACTGACCTGGTCACTCTACTATTGAATACTAAATGAAATTTTCCCATACAGCAGCCAAATTGCATTAATTTTATGGAAAACCATCTTTTTAAAATAATTTTTAACACTCTGTATAGCTCAATGAATCTTCATATATTTCTATCCTATCCCCTCATAATGAAAATAAACAGAGCTTAGAACTCAATCCTATTTGATGTAAGAGGCTGTGTGTGTATACACATATATGCACATACATACATACATACATACACAAGTGCATACATTTCTGAATTCAGTCTTGATAACAGAACAGTACCTAATTCTTATTTAATTATTTAAATTTGTATTTTAAATTCTTAAAATATGTTTTACTTTTATATGTTGATTATGTTTACCAACTTGTGATAAATATTGACAGTTTGGGAACCTTTCTAAAAAAATGCATAAAAAAAATGCACCTTATCAATAATTTTTACCTTATCACCTGTAAAAAATAATAAAATTGCACCAAGGAGGATGTGTTAATACACAAGTACAAAAATTTCTTGCAGGTTCCAACATTAATATTTCAGAAGAAAATAACTATAAATTAAAATTTTTTGCTTGCATTATTAACATTATTTTTTATTGTGTTTTCTTAATCTGCAATGGATATGGCCCTTAAAGAAACTAGAGAAAAGTGGCCCATCAGCTGCTTTCAGACCGTGCATTTGGCCCACATGCAGTTTGAGTTTCAGACCACAGCTTTATAGGATCATCAAACTTTCAAGGAACAACACAAAAGGTTAATAATAATGATTTCTAGCAAAGCATATTACAAGCAGTGAGAAATAATTCTAAATCACACACATGTACCTGTACTCAAAGTGGTCTTAAAAGATAATATTAGGCACTGTATGAAAAAAAAATAATGTAAAATTAATCTATTTTATCTTGCCACGTGCAACATAATAATTTTTTAATTCATAAAACACTTTACTTTTGTTAATGTATACCATGGTAAACTACAGATAACTGAAAATTTGGACAGTAAATTAGCAGAAAGAAGGATCACTAATAATAAAATCTTGAGAGTATAAAAAATAAATCATCATCAAGGAATTCATAAACTCATCTGGACATACCTACAATGAAAATGGCATGCAGGAAAGTAATGTGTAAAAATGAACAGACATAAAAATAAACATAATCATAAAAGACAGCAAAATATCCAAAAATAAAAGAAGACTACCTGTGATTGTAAGAACAGCACAGATGAATTTGGATTTATACCACAAGCTATCAGGCAAGCAGCCATTAAATGAATATTATACCTAAAATTAATTAACATGAATCAAATATTTATTGATTTATTAAAAAAAATAAACATAAATAATGAAAATTTTGTGAAATCATATTACACTGAAACAGCAATACATTGATGGGAATAAACCCTGTGAAGAACTAAATAAGTGATAAACAAATTTAAAAGTTTTAAAAGATCAAAGAATTTTTATAGTTCTTATGACATTTTCTGTAGAAGTTTAGCGATAGAAATGCAAAACTCATTATCTGTTTTGGAGCTAACCAATGATCTAGCAAAGCTAAATAACTGAATAACATTTAACTAGTAAATTTTTAGATTAAATTTCTCATTAGCTTTCCATCCCCAAAAGGCTTCAAGAGTTATAGAGTAGCATTTGGCTAAATACTTTTGTAAGTATATAAAAACTAAAGATAAAATAAAGGATAACCAAAAGAAACAGTTAAATTATAAAAATAAACATAAAATACCAATAAGGCATTAATCAAAGAGCAAAACACATAGATGGCCTGTAACAGCCATTGTGCATAGCAAGAGCTTTTTGCAATAAATATAAATACAGTTAGAAGGACAATTCATTAAAAATGACCAAAGTTTGCATTACGAACAAGAACAGATTAAAAATCCTAAAATGACAATAAGCATACAGGTTGAAAAATACTAGCTCTTAAGCAAACAATGGACTGCAAACCAAAAAATTCCTTGTTCAAAGGTCAGATTTAAAAAATAAATTAATACAAGCAAAACTTTGCCAATAATTAAAACAAAAAGCCAATAAGATATGATATAAGCCAGCCAATCATGTACAGTAAAAAATGTGATATCAGGTAGATAGTCACAGGTCAAGCAAAGGCAAAATGCAACAACTTAAAACAAATAAATATTTTTTTAAATAATTATTATTTATAAGGGGTGATGTAATGGCAAATTAAAAAGAAAAGCACTGAACCATAGATATTAAATATTTTAACAAGGGGGAAAATGTTTATTTAAATTTAACAGCAACCTCTTATTTTTTTTTTTCAAAAGGAATTTATATATATATTCATGGGCTTACAATTGAATGATATATTGAGATTATAAAAACTATCATCAGCTTCTCTGACATCAGTCAAAAAAAGAATAAATCTCAGGGAATACAAATACTTTTATATAAACTCAATTATGGTTTTGAAAATTCTCAGTTCATTGGCAGTCCATTACAATTAAACCCAAATATTGGATGATTGCAAAAATTTACATTCTGCTTGTAAAAAAACAGAAGAATCATATCTGAAATAAACTGATTTCTTTTCATAAGATAGTTGCCATCATTTTCTGCAACTGACTTTCACTATTTTAGCAGGTTGTAGATTCCTTCTTTGAGAAACCACACAGATTTTGTGCAAAAAAGGTTATAAGGCAATTTTTTATGCCTGCTTTGGAATCAAACTTCTTGTCAAACTAATCTACAGAAATCATACTAAATAAAAATGTGAAGGAGAAATGTTTGAACAATATAGTGATTTCTGGAGTATTTCCTATTTTAAATCCTTGATTTTTTATAGCATTGCCCGTGATTGATTATAATGCCCTTTTAAGGGAAATTTTCAGCCTAAAAGGATGCTAGCCTGAATTGACTATTAGTCTTGAAACGGGATTTTGTGTTGTCCACTATAAATGAGGAATTACTTTTCAAACTGTTGCCACTAATCACCCTGTCTTATTTTAAAAGAAATTAAATAATAAAAAATCTGCATGTATGTATGTATGTTCCTCACATCATAAGCACATGACGGTACCTAGGGTCCGTCATATTTTGAATAGCATATTCCTCCCTCCAATCATGCCAAATTTTGAAATTTGAAACTTATATTTCATATTTTGTAAAATTTAATGAATTTTTAACAAACTCAATGATTTGAAATCAAGCAATGGCAACACTGTACGGGTTAAAACACTGTTAGCTCCAGTGTGTAAGACTGTATATTGAAATTTCTAAAAATATGCTTTTTTTAAATATTTTGTAATCTTGCTATTCAACTGAATTTTATGCAGTGTAAGTACGAAGAACACAATATTTAATTAAGAAATTTAACACACAAAATGTCAATAATAAGATGACAAAAAAAGTTTTGCAAGTCATCTGACTGAGAAAACTGTACACTGATATCATAAACTGAGAAAAAACTGAAAAACGAAAAAGTACACCAACACTTAACATTGCATTGGGAACTCTAAACACATGCTGCTTTTAAAATTTTTTTAATTTTGCTGTTGAATAGTATATGGCATTAAGTGAGAAGAAAATGATGCTTAATAACAAAGCTAAAAAGAAATAGGTTAGCAGAAGTGAGTTCAACAGCAGACTGGTACTGTGAGCTCAGCGAGAGGATAGAAAAACCTGGTGACAGTTAAAATCACCAGGTCAGATTTTTTATTTATGTATTTATTGAGGTTTACAACAGTTGTTTGCTGTCATTGTTTTACCAGATTGAAGCAGCTTAAGTAAATGATTCTGCTGCAATCCAACCCAATGTAAAACACCTTGATCATAAAATGTGCAAGCAGTTCTGAAAAATAGCTTCTGCTTGTTTTTCTTTTTTTTTTTAATTATTATTTTCTCCTTTTCCATTAAATGTTATTTTACAATTTTACAGGATCCTTTTTTCAAAACTTCATATGGCTTACTATAAATAGTTGTTTTTCAAGGATCTGACCAGAAAATTCGAGACATGGTCTAGTTTATATTTTCCCCCAAATGTAGCATCCATGTATAAGAGCTGTGAAAAAAAATCCAAGTTTCTATAAATTATAGGGCTGTTATGCACTTGAATCCCCAATCTAAGCCTTGGTCCAGTTCATTATTTTTTAGCAGATAATGTATTAACTTTGGACATTGCTTCTATGTTAACATTCTCTGAGACCAAGTTGCCATGAAATGAGGATTAAGTATAACCTTAAGCCTCTGTGCAATCACTTCAGTTATAAGATTTGGATTATCATTCATTAAAGCTTACATGGCAATGCTATTTTTACCAAAAGACTGCCCAAAACAGACTTTATTGTCCAAAGTTACCATTTTAAAAATACTACAAAATCACAATTTCACTGTGCTGATGGAAGCAAATTCAAAACATAGGTCTTGTGGTGACAGTGACAAGGAGCGTGCCTCATGCCCCCACAAGTGTGCCGATAAATACGGCGACCTTATGTAGAAGTGCAGAAAAAATAGAGACTGGCTGTTTGAGGCATATTTGAAGTCTCGAAATAAAGGTAAATTTTTACTGTGTAATATGTCTGATGAATACAATGAGAACATTTAATGTAATATGGACAACTAGAATCCTATGGGATCAACAACAACCACCTCAGTCTCAAATCAATTTTATTGTGGTTCCAATGGTCATAACATAATGATGCAAATATAACTTCTGTAATCCTTTTTTTCAAAAACTGACAATTCACCAATATTTCATTCATGTTGTCAGGCTTATTCTTGGGCATACCATATGACCATGAAAAATGCACCAGCACCCTTTATTACTGAGCTTTGGCCAGCACTGAAAATCAGGCAAGTCTTGCAAAAAAATATTTCTTTAGATTTAAATCTTACTTTGAATTAAAATTTTTTGTTTATTATACATTCCTTGTTCATAGTCATACTTTGAACTTTATCTAGTAATATGGAAGTGGAAAATATTACACAGAATACGTCATTTATGATGCAAGCACACCGATGATAATTTGGTAATTTGGCCAACAATAACAATAAACTCAATACAAACAATAGCCACTGATAAAATCTCTACATATAATAAAACAAAGAGTCTGTGTGTGTGTGTGTGTCTTTCGTTCGTGTTGCGAGTAAGCTAATAGACCCAGGGCCACGAAATTTGGTACATAGGTGTATCTACACAAAAGCCAGTGCACCTCGAAGCGATTTTTTCGAAATTCGAATTAGAATTTTTTAAATTTTATGTTTTGTGACCAAATCGCGTCATTTTGAGACATAATGGGCTACAGGAAAGCGAAATTTCCCTCTATACATTTCATTTTTACATCATCGTGAAGCGTTGACACTTAGCTATTTTAGGAACTTAAAATAAATTTCGTATTTCAATAAATCGATTAAATACGAATTTATTTAGGAAGGTGAGCTTAACACCTTTTCAGTGGAATTTTTTTAAAAAAAACTTATTTTAAAAAATGTGCCGTTTATTTTCCTTTGATTTTTGGACACGTTGAACTTTAATCCTTTCGACACCTTTTAAAAAAAGAATTTTGGAAAAATAATAATATTTTGTATTTTTTTAAAATTTTTTAAATGAAGCTTCCGAATACACTTCTCACATCTCAGATAATTTAAAATGTAGTTTTGGCAACAATTTTCCTTTCTTATTGTTGTTGATAGATTTTTGATGAAATTGCATCATTT
>KK113100.1:153917-171679 GCA_000611955.2 Stegodyphus mimosarum | reverse complement strand
ACAAGAGCCAGTGCACATCGATTTTTCAAAATTCGAATGAGTTTTTTTTTGAATGAAATAGAATTGATGATTTTCTCTCATTATATGAACAACAATGGCACGCAGCCATTGTTGCTGATATCAGCAATATTGCCACCCGGAAAAATGAGGGCGATAATACTGTGCAGTTTTTAAATTTAATGTTTCTCTTGGATACTGGACATTTGTCTAAAAAAGGCAGCAGGAAGTTGGTTAATTTATTTATTAGGATAATTAATATTTGTATTAAGGGTTATTGCTTATTTCATTGTATGCTTTTTATATGTAATGCATTTTTAACTGAATTTTTTTTCCGTTGTTGTTTGTTTCTTTTTCGATAAAATTGTTCTGCAGAGTAAAATTCTGTGCAGTTTTCAAATTTAATGTTTGGTGTTCTCTTTAGGCATTTTTCCGGTACACTTAAAAGCCAGACGAAGGCTGGCCGCGCAGCAGCTAGTTTATAATAAAAATTTCCTGTGGAATTTCAAATCACATGAATCATAATATAACATTACCTATTATCAATAAAAAAAATTTTCATGCAACTAATATTTTGTAGACTATCATTCAAACTAAAGAAAAAATAACTAAAAAATTTTTAAGTAATTTACTTTGCTCTTTTAGTTAATGCATAGACTTGATATTAGTCTTAATAAGAGTTACTACTTCATAAAAATTCATCTATTCATAAAAAAGTGTGTTCTTTCTTATAACATGCCTTATATCTTTTCTTATAACTCATGAGTACAAATGTCAATAGTTATGATCTAAAGTGAAAGACTGATCATTCTTTTGAGCATTTTAATAAAAATATGAATTAATATTAATTATCACCTTAATTTCTTAGGATCTTGAGGTAATGTTATAGAGTGCAAATCCACAATACTAAACACACAATCTTTTCCCTCATTTTGCAAAGTTGACCATTTCTTAATAGCTCCAAAATAGTTACCTAGATGGGGCGCTCCAGTGGGTTGAATTCCAGAAAATATTCGCTGTTTCCATTGAATCTAAAACACAAAGTTATACAAAGACTTCTTTCTTTACTTTTCTATTTAATAATGCTAATCAACTTTATCATTATACTTCATTGTTAAATAAAATATACCGTTTACCTTTCAGCTTTTTGATGGAGGCTTCGGATAATCAAAAAGTATGACAGACTTTTTAAAATATACCCAATTAATTAGGGAAACTACAGTGTAATAAATAAGACTCCATTTAAATCCAAATTATAAAAATTATCTTCAGGAAAAAGTCACAAACTCAAAAATAAGTTTTGAAATAATATAATTTTCTATTCAATATAAGCAAACTCATAAAATGATTTATGGTACTTCTTTGATATAGCGGCCCCCAAGATTGAATTAGCAATCAATCGAGACATCTCGTTAAAATCCAGCTGCATGTTCTTGTATCTTGCCACATGATCATATATTAGCACCAGCTGCATGTCCTTATACCTCACCATGTAATTGTATATTAGCACTGTGTTGCATTTTTCTCTTGATGCATGTTCTTATATTATTAATTTTTGATGAGATTTTCAAATTTGCATTGTTTATTTGAAAATTATATTAATTGCTTTTTTTTTTGTAAATGTAACATTAACAATCTTTAATTTACCAAATAATGACGTGGACGCCATATCATATTTCTGGGAAAGAAGTAAAGTTAAAATTTACTCTACGGTATCCCTTGGCAATTCGTTTCTTTTTTTATGCCAAGATCAGCACCAATTTTGAGATGGTGCTGATCCTTCCAACCGCTGTGTCCATGTACACATCGACCTATTTTAACTTTAAAAAAATAATAGCATTGCACAATCTAGGCATTTCACACTGCCTTAACTTTGTCCATGTACATATTGATCTATTTTCCCTTAAACAAAATCAGGAAGCTAAAACAAAGTTAGAACTATCATGTTAACAGAAAAAATTCACCATCTTAACACACAAACATGAACAAATAACCAAAAATACATAAACAAAGAGTAATAAATAACCAAAAATACATAAACAAAGAGTAATAAATAACCAAAAATACATATTTGCCAACATAGAAACATTAAACTACAAAGCTTTTAACAAAAATTAACACACAGACATAAAAAAATAAATAAAACATCAATTTTTTTAACATATCTTTTCTTCACGTGCATATATTCAGGCCTCCCACCGGCATCTCCTCATCCTCCACATAAGCTATTCAATTAAATATTTGGTTGTTTTGGCTCATCTGCTGTTAATGGTGGATAAACACATATAATAGCATCCAAGAAAGCCATAAATATGCCTTTTTTTTTGCCCCTGCTTCTTCTTGCACCATACGTATTCAGCCAAATAATACCGCAAGCCGTCCTTCATTTTCCTCCTGCCTAAACCTTTAATTGCACTCTCCATTCCTTTTATTTTATGAACTCCTTCCAGCAGTCAGAAATTATAGTCATATCTGGAAGAATATCCTCCTTTACAACACTAAGCAAATTTCAGACGACCTTTCAGGCACCACTTTCATAAAGCATTACATATGTGCAAATAAACATAGCAACTGAAAATCCTTGGTCCATACAAAAGGGTTACTATTACAAAAAAAAAATTTCAATTTATCAGAACACATTTGGCAATATTTGCACAATTTTCCCCAGGGCTAGTTTCGTCAACATTATCAACATTACGGTTACCGAAAAATCTATTTCACGCAGTGAGCTTCCAGATTTCATGAACAACTAATACCATTTGGTGATTGTTTTAGACAGAAACCAAGGGTACCAAATTCCAACCGAGAGGTAATTTACTTGACAAACAAGTATGCAAAAATGGTCACAACATGAAACTTTATGTTAACAACGAAACCATTTGGAGGTACAATGATGAAAATTGGAAAAAGAAGGACTTCCATGTTGGAAATTGGTTTAGCACTTCCAGAACATCATTCATCACTGCTATTAGATTTACGTATTCTTGGGCAGAGGAGTTGATGTCCATGACAAACGGCTTAATATGTATGAAAGTGCCGCAGCTAACTAGAAATTTTAGATTGCAAAAAAATTAGGAACTACTCTTATATCAGTCCCCGGTTGGCGAGAAACTTCACGACATGCCATTACTATCTAAATTTTTTGTTTACATTTCGGACTTTAAGCTTAAAATATGTGCAAAAACCACTTTTTTACACACAATTTACGCTATAAGTCTGAAATAAAAACAAAAAATTTACATAGTAAAAGTGTGAAGTTTCTCACCAAAAATGTTTGACGAGAAACCATGTACACAGCGATCTGTTTTAACTTTAAAAAACATCAGAGAATTGCAGAATTCGTGGCACTGCGCTGAAATAATCACATACCTCTGACCTCACTAAAATAACAATACTTCTACCAGCACACCAGTGAACAAATCATTCATTATTAATAACATAATTCCCTTAAAAACCATGTACACAGTGATCTGTTTTAACTTTAAATAACATCAGAGAATTGCAGAATTCATGGCACCGCGCAGAATTCGTGGCACTAAGCAGAAATCATGACATTCTGCAAACCTCGCTAAAATAATAACAATAAATTTTTAAAAATATATACTGTAAGCATAAACACAAACCGTGAAGAAATAATTCATTAATAACACAATCATCTTAAATACAATATTCATTAAATACATTACAAAATGCATTAACATTCCCTGAAATACACGAGAAAAAACATAGCTTCACTTACCATTCAAAATTCTTTCGGACTTATGACACGTCATGCTTGGCTTCAAAAATCCTCACCAAAAATGTTTGATGAGAAACCACGTAGAAAGTGCAGAACACCGAAACTCCAAATGCAGAACAAAACCACGGCAAACACTCAACTTTCAATGTCAAAAGGGTTGCTATACCAAAAAAATCCCGCCAAAAACCATCGCAGAATACACAATCGCACCAAAAACCAGCACAGAACACATATCGCCACATTTGGCAACCACATATATCCGGGGAGCAACCGGGGACTTATATCAGAGTAGAACCAAAAATAACAATAATAAGGATACAGATTCTTAAAAATATTCATAGGAAATGACATATACATATTATTATATATTGTGTTGTTTATTTTTACAGTCGCACTTTACAAGTTTGGCAAAATTACAGCTGAGATCTTGATACAAATCTCAAATTGCAAATATGGTTAGAAGCCACTATAACAAAAAAGCACCATTTTTAACTTTGTTACTTTCATTTTAAAAATGGAAACACTATTTATATATTTTAATTATAATCATTCTTGTAAGGAAAAAGTATAATCATTCTTATAAGAATACAGGAAAAAGTATGAAAGCAAATCACTTCTGCAATGGATATGAGAAGTAATTCCATCTTTATGAAAATACAGCTATTAACAGACAGTTTCACATGTGTACTGCTTAACACACATCTAATCTCGGAAAAACATAAGACAGTACACATCTAATCTCACAGCTAAATAAGCAAACAGATTGGTCTGAAAAAACTGTAGAAGCACAGTCTTTTCTCCCAATGAAAAGATGCTGCTGAAGAGTTATCCACAACATATTCGACTGGTTATGCTGAGAAACTGGTATATGTCTTATTGTTCAGATTACAAACAGAGAGGCAACTATTGCTGATGATTTATTACTTTTCAGTTTTCAAATCCGATTTCGGCTCATTTAAAAAATAAAGCACTTACACATACATTAAGGTGGCGGGACGGTCCGGATTTCACACTTCCTGTACCGAGACCCCTTGCTTGTCCTGGCAGGATGCCTGTTTGTTCTGCTTTTCTGTGAAAGAGACTCTTAACTTCAATTAACTCAAATTGGCTGCCACCATGCGTGGTGACGAGTCTTGTCGCGTTGGTGGCTAAGGTGGTTTGTGCGAGCAATTGTCGTGTTTCAGTGGTTATTCATTTTCTTCTCATGTGATTGACATTCCCTGAGGTTCCAATGAGCATCAGTCATGCCAAAACGAAAGTCAAAATTCAACGAGGAGTTCCAAGGTGAGTTTCCATTCATAAAGAAGGCTAAAAGCAACACTGACAGTAACGTAAGATGCAACAAATCCGTTACTCACAACGGGTGTGGAGATAAAATGAAGCATTTGAATAGGGATTAACACATAAAAGGCCTGAAATTATTGGCATTGTCAGGTACAATCACGAACTAATTTTCAAGATATGAGTTACGTGAAAAGGAAGTTAGGTTGGCTGCTACAAAAGGTACCTTTGCGTACCACACGATTTATCACAATGGATTGCACTTACAAAATAGGTCAATGGACTGTACTTTTAAAATAATGTAAAAGTGTTTTAATACAACATTTACTTGCACACAAACAAAATGTGAACCCATTGTCACGAATGTACTGTGTTCATATGTAATGAACCAAATCAAGGCAAAATTAAATTTCGCGAATTTTGTGACAGTGTCTAAAGACACATCAAACCATAAGGATGTTGAGCTATCTCCCGTGATAGTATGATATTTTGTGCCACTGTCAGGTGTTAAAGTTAAAATCCTGGACATGCAATCTCCTCCTGGAAAAATATCACAGATGATTTGCAATTTTCTTGTTAATGCATTACAACGATATGAACTAACAAAGAAGGTTTTTGGCTTCTGTGCAGACACTAACACGAATTTCAGGGGATTAAAAAGAAGAGGCAGAAACGTGTTTGCAATATTACAAGATGCCCTTGGAAGGAAACTGCTACGTATTGGTTGTGCTTCTCATATCATCCACAAGCAATTTAAACAGCAGGAGATTGCTTGCAAATTGATCTGGAAGCAGTTATTATTAAAATTTATTATTATTTCTATATCTACACCGTTCGTGTCGAATCATTCAAAGAATTTTGTGACTTTGCCTGTGTAGAGTACCAGCACATTTTAGGATATGGGAAAACTAGATGGTTATCACTGATTCCTTTAGTAGACAGAGTTTTAAAATAGTTTCCTGGACTGAAATCTTATTTCTTGTTGGAAGGGAAGTGCCCCACCCTAATCTGCAACTTTGTGTGGAATTGTGGCTCTGTTTCGTACATAATATCGCTGCAGTGTGTCAAGCGGCAATTCTGCAAATAGAGCACAGACCGTAACAGCACAGGAAATCTCTTCTGAATCGGATGATTTAATACATAAATGCACTGAGAGGAGTACAAAAACCTTTTTGCTAAATGAAGTATGCATGCGGATTACCCAATCAAAGGAGGAAGGATTGATGAGAAAAAATGACATTACAAGAACCATTGTAAATTTTTTTGACAACTGTGCTGAATATCTGAAAGAGAGGGTTGAGCAATTCGAAGATCTACATGCATTTAGTTGGGTTGCGTTAAAGGAGCCAAAATTGTGGGAAAAAGTACAAGAGAGTTTGCAACTTTTTGGGTGGAAGATTCTGAAGGTTGACATTGATGATAACAAATTATGTGATGAAATAAGCTACATTAGGTGATTTACCTCACCACAAAAGATTGCAGATTGCAATTGTCAGAAAACTAATACCAACTGTCAATGGACTGAAATTTTTCGTCATTTCAAGGGTAAAAACGTGCCATGTGTGCAAATCCAGAAAATTGTGGAATTTTTGTTGTGTCTTCCATGGGCAAACGCCGCCAAAGAAAGAATTTCTCCTCTATGAATATCATATGGACAACTGAAAAGACATAGTTAAAACTGGAAACACTGCAAGCAATGCTAATGGTGAAGTGCAACTTTGAGTTTGACAGGTACTGTAGTTCCTGTGATGAAGTCTATGAAAGACTTCTACAAGAACCAAAACTTCTTACAATCATACATTCATCAATGAAATACTTGTACAGAGCACCTACACAGGATAGGATGATCCTTCTAGATAAGCAGCTGATCAGGAAGACCCATTGTCCACGTAGAATTAAAACACATGCGCCATCATGTGCTGGATGGACACATTCAAGCAGTCAGGTAGGTAGGAAGTTACAAACTTTTATTTTCCAACAGCTATTTTTTTTTAATTCTTTGGCTTCATTCTTACTGAAAAGGCATCTGAGTTGTCCAGATCCCAAAGTCTGTGATTGTTCATTTAATAATTGATTCAGTCTCAGATATGGGTAAATTCTATTTTTTCTTGCAATAATAGTATTTAACACACACAGCTAATTCGAAAATGATGGACAATTCTTTATAGGACAATGCGACTTCAGTAAAAAGTTTACACTCCGCATTTTCACCTTCAGGGGGGGCTTCCGCCCGCTCCCACCCTCCTCCCCCACACCTAAAGTCGAATCCTTGTGTCTCGCTTTGCCCTCTGGAAAATCTGATCACCTTACACATATATGGAATGAATTTTTCAATGATATCATGCAAAAAATAATCAGATACAAAAAAAAATCTACTAACAATATTGTATTTCTGAAAATTTTGAGCAATGATAAAATATTTTTGTGTTCCTCCAGTTGTTATTCAGAAATTCTGACTGAGGTATTATCATGAATAATGCAATTCATACTGTGTCTTTTACCTGGATAGAGTATATTTCCCGTTTTACTCAAGAACATAATGAAATATGAGTTCCTGTTACTAGTGAAGCTATTAACATTTTGTTTTCTGTCCGATTAAGGGAGCAATTCAGAAGAATTTACTACATAATTAAATAAAAGGACAAATGTTAGTGGTGGAAAAAAACTACGGCAAATTTGCCATTGGCATCGACAGACAATTAAAAAAAAAGAGGAAACGCTTACCCTACGTTTACATGATAAATTTTGGCTTATTAGGCGACAAATATGACTATTCTCTCGTATACAGAAGGTGTACATCACGTACTATTCAATGTTCATTTAAAGACAAAGTACACAGAAGTTTCGTCATGCGCCCACTAAGTCTTTCTGCCCGCAGGCCGAAAAATCAAGTTCAGGTCTGAAGGAAAGGCAAGATGGAAAGAAGGAAATTTTATTTGAGAGAAAAATAATTTCGTATCATTTGATACTAATTTTTTTAAAGTCCGGTAAAAAAGGGAGTTGTAAAAGAGAAGACAAAAATAAGACCTCAAACTATATAGAAACGATTTCATAGGTACGGGTACATCTGCGATGCATAAAGCGGGGAACAATAAGAAGGCATTCTTTTCTGAAGATATATTTCTTTCAGATGACTAGCCAATTAATAGCAATAGTGTCAATAGTGAAAATCGTATCAACAGTAAAAATTTATGTTAAAAGTATTAAAAAACTTACAAAAGTTACTCCTCTACTATATAAAAAATATAACTATGTGTAGGACGTGACTGTAACTGTAAATAGATTGTAAACGAAAACAACCGCCAAATTCATTGTAAGATAAAATACTTTTGATATGAAATTATAATGTTTTAATTTGTGTAATTTTTAATTTAATACTTACAGTATTATTAACATTTTATTTCTAGAAATAAATATGTGTTAAAAAATGGTTAACGAAATCAAACGTTTGCAAAAGGAAAAACAGAAAGCGATTTCCGAAGGAAAATGGAAAGAAGCTGCTGCAGCATGTAACTACTTGGGTTCCGAACTATTTAAAGCCTGCCAATATAAACAGGCTTTAGAATGCCATTTAGAAGAACTAAATTTTTGCGAAATGACAGGTGATCGCTTAGGAATGGCTGTTGCCAACCGTAAAATCGGTGAATGTTATGCCGAACTTCATCGGTTTGTGAAAGCTCTTTCTCATATCAAGACATTTCTAGATATTGCAATTAGTGTAAACTCTCTTGTTGAAGAACAAAGAGCTTGGGCTACTTTCGGAAGAACTTACTATATGAAATATCTGTTTGAAACTGAAGGAGATTGTCCAAAGGATAACAGTAACAAAACGTTAGATCAAGCCGAGAAAGCTTATGTACAGGCATTAGAACTCTCTGAAGGTCTTAAGTCGACTCTAAGTGGAAGGGAGTATGCGGAAATGCGTGCTCGTTTGCTGTTAAATTTAGGTCTAGTTTGTGAACAACGTGGAAATTTATCTGGATGTGCTGAAAACATACGTCATGCCATATTTTTAGCTTCAAAATATGACCTACATGAAGACCTGAATAGATGCCAGTACAGTCTTGCAACTGTTTATCAAAAACATAAACAATACTCTTGTGCACTTCGCCTTTTAGATGGAGCAATTGTGTCTGCAGGAAAACTACATGATATTCCTTTGAAATGTGAAGCATTAGTCACCAAAGCCTCAATATTGATCTCTTTGAAGGATTTTGAAGGTGGGAAATTATGTTTAAAAACTGCATATAAATTGCATTCTCCAATTCCTGAAGATCACAAAAAAATTACTAGTGATCTTAAAATTACTGTTGGTTTATGTATATCACAAAAGAAATTACTTAATTTGAATAGAAGTGATCACCATGAGAGAAAAATTCTTTTAGAAAAAATAGCTGATGCTTTAGCATCTTTGAATTGTTATAAATTAGCCATTGAATATTATTCTTCTGTTCTGAAGTGTATGGAAGAGATTGGTTCTCCTAAAAATGAAAAAGCACCCATTTATTTTTCCTTAGCTCAGACTTACTATGATGATGGGGATCCTTCTAAAGCACTAGAGTTCTTGCAAATAGAATTAAACTGTAATGAAAATAAACCTTCTGAACAAATAAAAACATTATGGAAGATGGCAGATATACTTGAAGAAAAGCAAAACTTTGAAGAGTGCGAGAAAAAGCTTATTAAAGCTGTTTCTTTAGCAGAAGAGATAGAAAGTGATAAGTTTATGTACCGTACTTTAGAAAAGCTATTGACTTATTATCAGAATAATAAGCTGAATGCAAAAGCAGAAAGTATAAAAGCTCAGCTGGAAATTTTACAATTACGAACCTTTTCTAACAGTGATGAATCTGATGTAGAAGATGAATGTGAAGATCCATTTGCAGATATACACTTAAGTGAAATATCTGACATACAGAGTGAAACTGAAGAAGATATGGATCTAGCAGCCAGATCAAAACGACGACCAAAAAAAGCAGTAACCAAAGTCAATGAAAAAGGAGAGACTCCGCTGCATCAGGCTTGTATCAATGGTAACTTCAATATGGTCAAACGACTCGTAGAAAGTGGGCATCCAGTTAATACTCGAGATTTCTGTGGCTGGACTCCACTTCATGAAGCATGCAATTATGGTTACTATGACATAGTTGAATATTTATTGGAAAAAGGAGCTCACATAAATGATCGTGGAGGGCCTTCATGTGGTGGTATAACTGCTCTTCATGATGCAGCATCTTGTGGTAATCTAGATGTCATGCAGTTGTTAATTTCCAAAGGTGCATCTGTTACCATGCTTGATGACAATGGAGAATCACCCCTGCAAGCTCTTCAGAATTGGAAGAAAAGAAGCAGGGATGACTTGGATGCTGTAACCCTTAAGCAGTGCAAATCTGTAGAAGATCAGTTAAAGGAGAAAATGGCTCAAGCTGGTCAAGCAGTGAAAGAAACTGAAGAATTTAATCAAGTTAGTTTAACTACGTTGGAAACAAAAGTCCCTTTTATTGATGACGCAGTAACTCCTTTTAGCCAGACAGATCGAAGAGTTGAGAAACGTGCCAGATCACCCAGCATATCATCAGACTCAAGTGAAGATGAAATGGAACATCCAGAACCTCTTTTCTCCATCAGGAAGGAAGACTGGGATAATGCTAATCAAGTTCAATCAGAATATCAAGCTGTGATGGCTAGTTTAAGACGCAGTGCAAAGACTGCTACAAAGCCAATGAATTCAGCTCCAGAACCAGCAAAGACCTCTCTATTAAATGAAACAGAAATTGTTAATGATTGGTTGATAAAAGATACTGACCAGATACCTAAAGTGAAAAGAAAAAAGAGGAAAATGTCACGGCTTAATGTAAGGACAAGTAAATCCATTTGCAATTATTTGACTTCAAATGATAAATCAGCAAATAATAATAATACATCACTGTTTTCAAATGATGATGAGGAAAATTTCATAACTGAAGATGACAGCAGCAACAGTTCATATTCTTTCCAGGTTACATCTGCAGAAAATGAAAAAATTGTTTCTCAGCCACCTAAAAGAGATAATTCAAAAGTATCTTTTTGTCTACGAGTACGTATAACCGATAAGCTAATTCTTGTTCCTGTACCAGAAGAAAATTGTACCATTGGATGGCTTGCTGAGCAAGCTGCTAATCGATATCAAAATTTGGTTGGTAGTAGACCACATTTGACATTAATGACCAAAGATGGAGCTTTACTTTCAAGTTCTGATTTATTAAGATCAATCTTTGATAATAATGATGAAGTAACATCTTCAGTTGAATTTTGGGATCAGCCTACCTTGCAGGAACGATATGTCCAAATGTGCAACAAACGAGGTGTGAAAGCTTTGCCTTCCATTGAAAAAAGATTTCAGAATTTTGAAACGTGTCCTGAACTAAATTTTTCCAATTGCTCTATCACTTCATTACAGATTACTTTGATATTTTTATCTCTCTCAAATTATAAGACTCTGCAGCATCTTAATCTTAGTGGTACTGTACTTACAGATCCCAGTATGAATGAATTAATATCTTGTTTTCCATCTTTAACTTCTTTAGTATCACTTAGCCTGAGTTGTTGTTGCTTGACATCACAAAGTATAAAGTGCATTGCAGAATATCTTTATAAAAAAGATAATCCTGAAGATAAACTTCCTAATCTTAAATCACTTAACTTAAGTTACAATGTGTTCAACTCAGGATGTGAATCGTATTTTGAGGTTATTTTAAAACTGTCATCCTTGGTCAGTGTAGACCTTTCTTTTTGTGGTTTAAATTCTTCATTTTTTTCTAGTGAGAAACTCTGTAAAACACTGCAAACATGTCAGAATTTTGAAGAATTTAATATATCAGGAAATACTTTAGGAAAACATGGCTTGAATGAATTTTTACAGTGCCTTCCAACAACAAAGTTAGCAAAATTTGATCTTTCTTACACTACTTCAGAAAGTATTGACATTGGAATATTGATCCATGACTTCATTGCTGAAAAGATCTTTTTTCTGAAAGAACTTGTTCTACAAGGTTGTCATTTAAAAGATGTAGATTTATATAATATTTCATCAAAATTTTCAAATTTATCACAGCTTCACTCTTGTAATTTTTCTGCCAATCCACATTTATCCGGTGATGCAGTATGTTTCTTTCTAAGAACAGCCTGTATAAATGATATTGTTCTGACATATTTTAATGTTACTGGTACTTGTGTATGGAAGAAAGAATATGTATCATCTCTGACTGATGTATTCAGATTGAAAACTCTAAAACATATGTGTTTAGATAATATTTCATATCACTTATTTGAAGAATTGGTATTATCATGGAAAAACAACTGGGGAAATAGAGCTAAATTTTTTTCTTGTGTTTTTAATGAATTAAGTATTACCTAATGTCCATACTTTTATAAATTTTTAACAGGCTAAAATTTTATTTTCATGAAATCTTAAAATTTGATTATTTATTATGTTTTGTTGTGAAGGGAAAACAACAAAGAATAAAATGTCAAGATTTTAGTGCAGCTTGAAATCAAATATTTATGAATTTTGATTATTCAGATAAATTTATATAACAGATATAGGTTCATAAGAAATGTTGTGTTATGTGTTTTAAAAACAGGCAAAAGTACTTTATCTTTCTTTTACAAACCTTTAGAAATATGCTTAATTCAAAGGTATATATAAAGAAAAGTATGATTGACAAAAATATTGTTTGCTGTAGTTAAATTTTATAGTACTGTTTTTTAATATCCAATAACTTTGTAAGAAGATTTATTGCGACTTATGTATCAATGCAACCACCTTGGCACATTTTTACAGATGAAACTATATGAATTATCAAGTGCAAGTTCGCGATTTTCACGACTTTTTTAAAAGGAAGTTGCAAATTATCAATATTTATTGTAAGTGGGTAAACTTCATCAAAACAAAACAGAGCACACTTTAATCTTCATCAAAGCAAAACAGAACACACTTTAATAATTTAAAATACTAATATTAATTATTACATAAGGATTTTATGATACATTAAAAAAGTAAAACTTTTTCAAAATCCTGTATTTTTTTGCATTGTTTTTCCCTTCATGTACCCATCAATCTGTTTTTGCATTAAAAAAAATCAGACTATTGCATAAATTCTGCATCATGGCCAACCTCAACATTGCACGTTGCCTATCTACCAAAAATCATTATTCCCTTTTAGCGATTTTTCAAAAAAAAAATTCATATTACTACAATTTCTTCCATCGCTGATAAATTCCACAAACATATGCGAGTTTAAGGCAAAAATGTAACAGTTAGTCTATAAAAGTCTTTAGAATAACAAATTCAACAAAAAGGGTGGCATGCTTGAGTGATGGATTATTATGAGCATTGCTGCCTGAATAATGTTATATGCATGGTTGCTAGTTTGGCACTTTCGACTAAGGTGGTTGCAATAATATATAATTGCCAATTTATTTTGTTATTACTGACAATGTGAAAAATCCGTAATTTTATACTCCTTAGATATGACATTTTGTGCATATCCATTCAGGTTCATATAATTGATAACTTTTCCAAAATAGTTAAGAATGCATCATAATACAGGGCGCTTCAAAAAGAATCACCTAATTAAAATGCATATATTCTGAAAAATACTAAACATGGAAACTTAAAGATTGATTTAATATTCATGGATAATCATAAAAGATTTTGGTGAAAATGCGCTTTAGCCCACTGCTTGGCGATGTTTTGAAAATCGCCAATTCGGCGCGTTTCTGCGAAACGTCTTTGCAATTAATTGCAACCTTTCCGACACGCTCCGCAAAAACCTATTGTAAACAAAACATAGAATTCTAAACCATAAATTAGTATGGAAACTGTTGCCACAAAAATATAATAAAATAATATGCAAAACGAACATTACGATCATTAAAATATTTGTCAGTTACCTTTAAATTAATTATTTACATTTTATGTTGTAATACTTACACATTTTATGCCGTTACATAACCTTCCCGACACGCTCCGCGAAAACGTAACCAAAATGGCATCCCAGAAAGAAGGAATTTTTTTTAAAAGGGCATTAAAATTACAAACGATACCATGTACACACCGTTCCGTTTTAACTTAAAAAAAAATCTGAGAATTGCACAATGTACGCAACGTGCACAAATGAACAAAATAAGCTAAAATAACGAAAATAAATTACAAGAAAATGCCATGTGCACAGCGTTCCTTTTAAACTTAAAAAAAAACATCAGCGAATTGCACAATGTAGGCAATGTGCACAAATCAACATAATAAAATAAATTGCAAACGATACCAGCGTTCTGTTCTTCAGCTGAGCCAAATTATTTCAATAAAAGGCAACAAAATATAAAAATTAAGCAACTTGCACTTCCAATAAAGTAATAAATGTACATGTACATTCACTCAGCATCGCAGCTAAATCCATACCGACTCGGTATTTAGCGAAATATAAGGTACGAAAATAGCAAACACTCAACGCAAAAACACCGCATTCAAAGAATACAACGACAACTGAAATAACTACTTAAATTAACACGTAAGAATTTCGAATAAACCGCTACATCATCTCACATTACCAATAAAACCGTTCTTTATAAAATAGGAAATACGCATGCGCGAAAACTACATGTTTCCGTAGCTTCAAAATACCCAGTCAGCCATGTTCGCGGATGTACGGAGTTACCCATGTTGGCGCGTTTATTGCTCATTCAAAAACAATCGCCGCCCAGCAGTGGGCTAAAACGCATTTGGGCCAAGATTTTTTACAATGCAAATTAAAAGTGCTAAATATATAATAACCTTGAGATGCACGGCATATGTCAATACAGTAGTCATATTTTTTATTCCAAATATTTGCGACCATATCTGCATCCACAGCTACTGTTATGCATATCTTCAGTTCAGCTAATGTAGCTGTAAATATAGGTTTATAAATCTCCACTAAAAGAAATTGCCCACTGAGAGGTCTGGCGATCTTGAAAGCCAGTAATGTTTAACCTACTTGTCAGATCTTGAGTGGCCGATTCGTTAATCGGAATGCGATTATTCAAACATTCTTGAACATTCAAGCTTGAGTGGGTGGTGCCCCATCCTGCTAGAAAACATAGTTATCCGAACTGATTTTTAACTATCCGAACTGATTTCTAAGCCAGTTTTCGATAGTGATATGTGATTTCCATAACAATGACCTCTAAAAAAAAAAGAGAGAGAGAGAAAGACCATACACCTTTATCTGAGAAATATCACAAAGACATTAACTTTTGGTGAGTCTTTCTTATGCTGTACAATTTCATTTGGCTGTTGTATATCCCATACTCTAACATTGTGGTGAACATTGTGGAGAACTTTACCACAATTCCAGCATTTTGGTGGTTGACATTTTGATAATTCTGACATTGTGATTGGTGACCTTAGATGAGAAGTAGCCTCATCACTAAGCCCTAAGCATATTAAAAAAAATGTCATATTGAAACACATTCTGAAGAATGATTTCATAAACACCTCACATCGTTCTTTGTCACCTGGATGAAGAGGTTCCAGCAGCTGAATCCTATAGGGTTTGAAAAATAAACGTCCAAGTGCAAAACATGCCAGGCAGATGTTGCAAGAATGTCAAGTTCATACTGGCATAGCAAGTGGATTTTTAAGGACTATGTGCAAAATCCTGTCGGATACATTTGACATGTGGAGACAGCCAGGTGATTTTCTTTTACGCATGCAACCTGTGTTTTAGAATTGTTTATGTCATCGCCTAATGCATTGAAAGTTAGGTTGTTGAACACCAGGGAATTTTTGATGAAAATCGCGTGGTTACAAAGTTGTTACGGACTCGCACTTCATGAAGTGAAATCAGGTGTTACGGACTCTCACTTCATGAAGTGCAGAACACAAAATGATTTCTATACCACTTTTCTCATCTAAATAAACACAAGTGCCAAGCAAAAGAAAAGCATTAGCACTACCTGTCACCAACTGCATGAAATTCGAGAGTTCCTTCTTTTTACCTGTATGTTATTCTGTCAAAATGGATTAAAAACTGAATAGTTATGATTTTGTCTTTTAAGTCGAATGATTCTTTTTGAAACACCCTGTATAACTCAAAGTTTAAGAATGCATCATAAAACTATTTTAACATATATTTAAAAGAATAATTAGTTGAATGAAAGGATATACATCAATTTGATATTTAAAATGAATTAAATTTCAGCCTTAATAGATTATTTTTGCTCGATATGATTTCACTTGCACACACTTTAAACACATAGAAAATGTTGTGAAGTCTAATTTCTTATGAATATCAATCTAAGATAAATTTTGATTAAAGGACATTGCCTTTTTTGGGACATAGGGGGATAAAGTATTCTCTATTTAAAAGGAAAAGGTCACAATTAAACGGTAAATTTTCTCAAAATAGTTCAAACTATAGAATGTTAATCCACAGATTTTTAAATTAAATGATTGTAATAGAATAAGTACAATAATAATTGACATAAGATTTTAAAATCAAGTTAAGCAAATTACATTCAGAGTTTTGATCGCTGATCTTTATGTATTTTCTATTATTTATAGGTAATCTAAATTTTCATCCCATGTATGTATTACATATATGTTTATTTTTGTTATGATTATAAATACAAGAAATATAAAGTGGTATTTCACCAAAAATGGACATTTCTCTTTTCTGTAGATTTCATATAAGTACATTACATTAAGTAACTTATTTTTTATTTATTAAACATTATTGGTTTTTTTTTTTTTTTTTTTGTTTTTTTTTTTTTTTTTTTTTTTGGCTGTCTGAAATATATATTTAGCCTAAGAATTATCTTTGAATCAACAGTAAACCTATCATTGTAACTTATGCCTTTTTTGATTTACTAGTAAAATCATCATACATTAGAACATGATAAACACTCCAACGATTTGCTTATCAGAGGAGATAAACAGAGATAAGTCGTGCTTTTTTCTTGCAAAAGACCTACATTAGGATATATTGTAATTAATAAAAAAAATCCCAAAAAAAGTTTTATACAAGAGATGGAAAAGAAAAAATTATATATCATTTATTTTATGCAGTAATTATACAAATTATAATTCCAGTTGGTTGTATTGTTGGTGTTGTGACCTTTGAGATATCAGTGGATCCATGCGTGGAAATCGCTGTTTTTGCCAGTTCCACTATCTTTTCACTATACTGCCCTCCCTGGAAAGGAGATTCCTCCAAGTTTTGCAGAACTGCAAGTATTGCTTGATAGGTGAAGATGTGCTCTGCAGAAAGCTCCATTTCAGGGCAGTTTTTACAAGTTCCCATATGATCGGGTACCAACTTTATTAATTTTCATTCCTCTAAAATGGCGAGTTCTCAGTCTAGTAATGGTCTTTGTGATTTCTCTGTTTGCATCAATCTCATATATCTGATGGTCTTTCTTAATAAATTTTTCTTTAAGTCTATATCTGGCATTAGCATCGTCAAGAGTGACAGGGTTTGACTTGTTGAGATTTCTTGCCTTTTTAGCCAGTTCATCGCCTGCCTCATTTCCAATGATTCCAACATATGCAGTTATTCACCACATAATACATGTCTTTCCCATCTGCTTGATTGTTTCTAGGTCTTGGTGTACATCCTGGGTAAGTATTGAATGTCGTTGCAGTGTTGCCTGTAGAGCAGCCTTAGGGTCGCAGTAAATTACAAGTTTGCTTGCTTTATCATTATAATTTAAATCAATATAATGA
>KK113100.1:118810-153826 GCA_000611955.2 Stegodyphus mimosarum | reverse complement strand
TGCTGGATAACCCACCAGCGGCCAAACGGTAAAGTCGCTGAACACTGGTAGTTCAGTCCGAGGTTCGAATCCTACGCACGGGCTCACTGCATTGGCATTTTCGTGCTTTTCCCCATGTGTAATGTGTATACAGTTTTCCTTGAAAGTCCTCCACTTAGGCAGATAGTCCTCGAGACTTTGCCATAATCACGTAAACTAAACTTCCTTCAGAATAATTCCAGTTGCGAAAAAATATGTAAGGGTACAATCGCAACCACGACAAAAATGCAAAGCAACTATGATGCCGAAGTTGGCGACCCAGACTTTTATGAAAATGTATTTTATCTGGCAACCCAATTCCCCCTTCCCTTATAACAAATCATTTTATTTTGGAGTTTGCCTGCTTATAAAAAATAAAGTGTTGATTTTTTTTTTTAGAAATATATAATTTTATTTAGTAGCAGTAGAGTATAGAAATGTGCATCCCATGAAGTTATTTCACAAATGATCAAACTGTTCAAGTTATCTTTGGGAATTCATTTTAAGAAAATGTCTGGAAGGAAAGTAAAATGACTGTTTTGAAAAGATTTGAAAACATATAGCTGAACAGTACCCACTGACTATAAAAATATAAATGTTGCAAAGATTGATTTTCATTATTAAAGTAATAAAATGCATATAAAATAATATATTTGGCTAGCTTTTATTTATATCCAACGTTACATTATTATAGAAACCTTGCAGCTCAAAAGTAGTGATTTTCTGCAGTGAGGAGGAAACCTGTACAAGATTGCTTTCTGAAAGCAAACTCCAGAAGTATGGCTTTTTTCCCCCCCTTAAATCACTTGTCATGAGAAAATACATTGGACTTCTAGGTATTTTCCTGACTTTTCGTATTAAATTTTTCATGAAAATTCCACAGATTTTTTTTAAAAGGTTAGTTACAAGGTCTATGAGCAGAAGCACTTTTATCTCCAAAATGAAACACTTTAAATTTTAGTCCAGTATTATAAAAAAAAAAAAAACTGGATTTTGATTTGTCTTCCACTATTACTTTAAAAACAAAAAAAATTCCAGATCTTCAGTATTCAAATTTCATTCCTTTTATGGTAATTTTAATCACTACACATGAAATATTTAAGATTAATAAATATATAAAGAGATATTTTACAATTACTGTTTTCTGTTAGAAACCATTTTAGGCATATCTTATGTTTTTTTTTTTTTTTTTTTTTTTTTTTTTTTTTTTTTTTTAATATACTTAGACCTTGTCTTTCCAGGGCAGAGAGCCCAATAAAGTCTTGAGAGAAGTAAAATGTTAACATCTGCACAATTACTGGCTCCTATGTCATTAAAGTTGGGGCATTTGTAGAGGTGACTGATAGTCATGTTAGCCAGGCCACATAACAGGTATATTGGTGAGTTTGCCAATCTCACATGATGGAGATGTTTTTAATATACTTAGACCTTGTCTTTCCAGGGCAGAGAGCCCAATAAAGTCTTGAGAGAAGTAAAATGTTAACATCTGCACAATTACTGGCTCCTATGTCATTAAAGTTGGGGCATTTGTAGAGGTGACTGATAGTCATGTTAGCCAGGCCACATAACAGGTATATTGGTGAGTTTGCCAATCTCACATGATGGAGATGTTTTTTCAAATACTCATGACCATTTTAGAGATGAAAATTTGTTACATCCACAGTAAGAAGATTATTGAGAACCAGTTTTCAATAAGGATCCACAGCCACTTCTTCGAAGAGATTTTACTGATATAAACTATGCTATATTAAATAATCTATTGATAGTATAGAAAAATGAGCAAAAGAATGTGATTGAGGTAAGTAATAATCAGCCTTCGCCAAGACAGTTGTTTCAAATAACACCATAATGACTGGGGATCCATTGTAAAGTAATATGTTATCCACTTTTAAAAAGACAGTCAAGAACAATCTGGCAATCATAAAGAAGCAGTTTCTATCATTAAGGGACGCAAGAAAAAAAGTATCTTGATGGTAGCCTGGAAATCAATAAAGATAACAATATTTGACTCCATTCTCTTGCCAGTTTCTTCTAGAATTGAATAAACAGTCAAAAGTTATTGTAAAATTTGCCAACACCTCTGCTGAGATTAAAGTAAGTGTATCCCAGCTCTAGCATTTTTAATGGGATCTCCGTTGGAACTATCCATGTAAACATGCAACCAATTTGTAGAAGGGTATCTTTCATCAGTTTAGCAAAAGTATTCATTTTAAGCTCTGTACCTGCAAATATTTCTTGTCTACAAGAAGAACCAGACATAAACAGTAGTTAGCTGCATTCATGTGTTTCTGATATACAGTTTAAATAGTTAGTTTCTATTAAAGAAAGACAGGAATGTCAAATTTCACTGCTAATTCTTTTGCAAAGTTCAAGATGGTTTTTCTGAGTTTTTAATCTAAGTTAAGCAAGTAAAGCAGAATTTTTTTGAATAGTTTCAAAGTAGATATTTACCTCAACCTGTTAGACAGATAGCTTATGTTAATAATATAGATACAGTTCTAGCTATTAAGCAGAATATGATAGGAGAAAAAAATTTCCTCAGAGTCCAGTAGTCTGTAAGCTGAGAACAAATGAAAGATCTGTACAAGTGACCTTTTTCACCCCTCATAACCCTGTTACATCTTTCAGAAAGTTAGACAAAGTCTTATATTGCACCCGCTAAGTCTTTTCACACCGATGAGCGAAAAATAAAGTTTAGGTGCGAAGGAAAGATGTATAGAAAAGAGGCAATTTCGTATTTCAGAGGAGAGTAAAAATGAATCTCGTACATTTTGTGCGAATTCGAAAGGCCAGAAAGAAGAGACGGGACAAAATAAAAAAAAATTGAAATAAATGGCCCCAATGTAATAAAAGTACTGCCAACTTTTAAACCGCAACAGTTAAAAGTTTCAAAGAAATCGTAAGTACACGTAATTTTTTTGTTAAAAATATTTTTATTTAAAAATTTTTAGATCACTATTTTACATATAAAAATAGTAATGAAAGGAAATTTATATAAAGTCAACTGGCTGTATGCCTTTTATTACTGTTCAACATTTCCATTTCTAAAATTTCATGACGCCAATAAAACATTTGAGAAAAATATACTTCAACTTTTACTGTAACTTGCCGCTCCGCATATGTTGATCCAATCCGAAAAGTAAAAGCATTTGTCATCATGGCGTTGGAATCTTTGTGTGGAGTTCCTCGAAATTTTGGATTTGGACAGAAGTCAGAAACGGAAGATGATCTATTAAATTATGTAGATAAAAGCTGTGGAAATCTTTTCCGTCACACGGAACTTGCTTTACCACCTCTTAACGATGTAAGTGAATTCTATTTGCAGCATGAAGCATATGTATAATTAGGTATTTTGCTAAATTTAAATAACCATCTAGTCCTGTTTTCGCATTATTTTATTTAAAGTGATTTTGAAGGAAAATTCAGACACAAGATTGATTCTGATGCCACGACAGTTGTGAAAAAATTCTAAAAATCTGTAAAACAGAAGCTATTGTTATATAGAAGCGCCATATCGCAAATTGCATTTTATCATTGCATCATGAATATTGTTAGAGGATATTATTTAATTCCAGTCATTTTTTTATCGGATTATGAGAAGTGAAAAATTTGTAGGAAATTCTATCAGCAGTACTCTTATATTCTTGAATGGGTCATGTATGAAAATTTATGTGATTATCTACATATAATATCAATAAATAAAAGCTTTAATATCATTTACGTGAGACAACTTAATTTTTAGGCATTCATATCTGTAACTTACCTTTTTGCCTCCAGATCCTCCCTTTTTTGTATACATTTTTATTTATTTATTTGTTACTTGATTTTAAAGGAACTTATCTGCAATGTAAAAGAGTTGTATGTGAGATCAAAACATTCTGATTTCAGAATTTCCAAGTTTGTGTTGAATGTCTTATAATTAGTCATTCATGATTTCAAATATTGGTTGCTTTAAGAGCTCTGAATTTATTACTTTTTTGTTGTTTCTGGGGGATTTTTTCTAAACGAAATTAAGTTTGTAGATACAGTATTGAAACTAATTAAATGAGTTATTTAAATGTAATTTGAAGTACCAGGTTTAATGTACTAAACAGGCCAAAAAATATATTTGTGTTCGTAGTTTTATTGTCGTTTAAGCTATTGACTAAAATATTAGAATCTTTACTTATTATATATGAAATATAACAATCTTTACTATGAAAGAGGAAATACATTCATTGTAAATGTACGGAATGGGCTCTTGAAATGTATTAATTAATTCATAATTTTGAAAACTAGTTTCAGTTTTTCCGATCTAAATAATAATAATAATAAATTTAATATTAAGTTTTTAAATGTTACTTTAATTTTTTTTTTTTTTTTTAGCCTTCTACTGCATATGCAGCATTCAACAGAGATAAGTATGGTAATCGTATTTCGATCAAGTTCAACAAAGGAACTACCACACTTGCTTTCCAGTATCGGGGAGGTGTTGTTGTTGCTGTAGATTCTAGAGCAACTGGTGGTTCATTCATCGGTATGAAAATTTTATTTTATAATATAAGTATGATGCACATAGTATAGTGTGTATCTGTTGTTGATTGTAAAAGCTGGCTCTAATTCTGGAAAAAAAATAATTAGGATTTCCTAGGAGAGCCCACACCCTTAACGACAAACTGAAAAAAATGCGGCAAGCGAAAACGACAATGGCGGCAAGTGAATACAGTGGGATAAGGTGAATGCGTAATGAAAATATGTGTAAATATTACAGAAATTAATCAAATATATTTAAAATAAAAAATAGCACTTACTTTCTTACTGCTCATCTTTTCCGAGTGGAGAGTACAGCGTAACAACAGATTTTAAAAAAGCTTTAAATACTTCATTGTTCAGCGAATGACCGTGGGAGCACCGCCATATGTATTCTGCAAGGCAATGGTCGAACATACCTATGTTTTGAAGAAAACGTTTTATTGCAGACCATGTACCCTCAATAGAATTTGTGTGGGCACCAGTATCAGGATTTTTGAAACACGCTGTGATTAACCTCCAAATGCTTAAAACCCTCATCTGACAAACATTTATAAGCTTTCCAACAACGTACTTCCAGGCAAAACCCATTCCTTAATCACACACAACAATTCCTCTTTCGTCCGTTGTTCAACCACTCTAAAAAAGCATCTATTTAATCCTCTTTCTATGCCTCCAAACACCCATTTTCCATTCACAGGCTTCCCTCTTCCGTATTTCATTTTCCCAAAGTTACTCTCATCAATTTCAACAATAACATTTACTCCTCCAATTTTCACACTATCATTCACAATCGCATACATACAAACCTCTCGACAAAACATAAACCAATCAACAACTGTATTCTTATTCAGTTTCAATTCATTCAGAACATAATCATTCATACATCTTCCAAACCACATTTTACTTACACGCAGAATATCATACATACTTAACTTACTTTTGGAAAGCCACGAATTCTTTCTTATATTTCTATAAACATCATGCGCATTCACACCTTTTTTCCGACATCTCCATTCAAATCCATCCAAAACAATACTCTTTCGTTCGTATAATCCCATTCGCTCATTACATTTAGGACATTCATAATTCGAAACAATCAATCCTTCCTTCATACACCATTGAATAAATTCTTTATTACCTTTCACATTCAACAAAGTAAAAAATTCTAATATATACTCGCTCACACAAGCAGCCATACTTCCAACTCGATGACCAACTACAAAATAGCAAAATTCGAAATACCCACCGAATACGAAAATTCTAGAAATAGTTAGGTTTGCTATATCTAGTATATCAAAGTAGGGTTACCAAGATTGGCACAATTATCGCCAACAAAAGTCATTCGCTCCAAGGGTGTGGGCTCTGCTAGGATCCAACCTTTTTAAATCCAGCACCAATCGTGCTGAACCCCAAAAAAATAAAAAAATATTTACTAAATACAAGAAAAAATATTCTGATTTTTCTTTCAAATTTATTGTATTCTTATTTATTTATATTTAATTTTTCATTAAAAATTTCCATTATTTTTTCCATGATAGCGCGTTGTCGCCGCCATTAACACATTTTTTTTTTTTTAAGTTGGTAAGATTCCATAACTTTGGAAATATTCAACTCTTCTGTAGTAGGCAGGTCCCAAATTTTAATTTTTTTTTTTTCGAAAATGCATGATAGAGGGGGAAAAAAGGAGTCTTTGCTCAAGAATAATAACTAACGCGTGTAATCAAGGTTACACCAAATGCAACATGTTTGAAGAAGACTTTTCCATTTTGAGCGAAAAATCTTAGTTTGGTACCTTTTCTTTAATGGGCAACTGGTTTTTACGTAAGTACCTTAAAAATTTGTGGTAACCTGAGTGGTTGAATGTGATGGAAACCCTATTATGACGTAATTGGTTGCGTGATTGTGGTGAATTTGAATGATGGGAAAAGATTTGCAAGGCCTTGTTTGTGTGTTGGATGTTGGTTAGGAAGTGCATTGCTTATTTTATGGTTTACATGGTTAAATAAATGGCTGAATATGGTAAGATTAATTTGAATTTCTGTACGATTTAGAACAAAAGGGAAAAAAACATGAATTGTCTGATGTGTAAATTAAGATTTACTTAGTAGCCATTGTAAGTATCCTGTTTGTAATAAGGAAATGCATATGGTCAAATGTTGGAGGATATTTTTGTGAATTTATGTAGCGATGCCAGTATACAGATTATAATTTAGATAATTTTAGGAATTTATGTATGCTGTTAGAAAATTTTGTTTGACTGAAGACACGAAAATTTCTAAATAAGGTAAGTGGATATTTCCTTTGTGTAGTGCTAAGATGAATTTCACCTTTTGTTATTTGATTTAAAATATAGTTTATTGAGGTTATATATTTTATGTTTATCTATCTAGTTTTATTTTATGTTTATCTAGCATAGAATTGTCTGCTCCTTTGAAATTTCAAGTGAAAATAGATCGATGTCTACATGGACAAAGAGAGTGCACAATGGCAAATTTCTGCAATTCTCTGATGTTTTTTCAGTGAAAATAGGCTGATGTGTACATGGATACTAAGTTTGTGCAATTCTTTGACTTGTTATTTTCGATTTTTGTTGCAAAAATCGTCGCTATACAGAGCCAAAATCCAGACATCCAATATCTGGAATGATCTAAAATCTGAACCTCAAAACCACCAACAAACTTTCCTTTTGTATGCTTTACGCATGCACATTTGATCCCCCCCCCATAATAAAACATATGGAGAGCCATGTTTCTGAATTTTACTTCGGCACTAAATAAATGTTTCGTTATTGAAGAAGCAACAATTTAGCATAAATATGTTTGATCAATAATTTGGCCTCTAGCTGCGTATCTGCTTGGCATACATCTTGTTATTTCTAATCTATGAATTCTAAAGTGCAGATGATTCTATTTTGGGAGAGCTTTCAATTTCGAAATCCAGTTCAAACTCGAATCACAAATTCAAAGTAAGTCTTATTGACTATTTAGTTATGCACATCTGTTATATTAAACTATTTACATGGTTCAAGATTAATTTTAAATCAAAAGATGGGGATAATTCCCCATTCAAATCAAATTCTAGTAACTGACCGCTCACTTCAAAGTTTGCTTTTCGACTCCTTGTTGCCGCTGGCAGAAACAAAACTTTCGTATTCGAGTTGTAACATATCTCAAACTGAAACATTCTACATACAAACAGCATTAAGTTTACACCTACTAATATTTTACATCCCTGACACCAATCTGGCGAATCATATTTATAATATTTTGCTTTCATCACTGCATGTTTATCAACACATGACAACTTGAGTAATGACCAAATACTTTCTTTTATATTAGTAATTTAATAACAAAGAGTATGGTAACCTTTTATATTGGCATTATGCTTAAGGATGATTACAGATTTAAGTGAAATGCGCTGAGAAATGTAGACAAGGAAATATGTAATAAACATCTCTATCCATATGTTAAAAATAGATTTTGTTAATGATACTCATAGTCCAAAAGATTACATTTAGTGCTATTTGGATTAAGAATAATGTATCCATTTTTCACATAAACCCAGAACCTGCGCCAGAGCTCCTATGGCCGCACAGGGCAGAAGAATTTAGGGAAGAAAAAATTTTTGGAATTTAGAGAACCACCGAGCAACAAGATTAAAGGATGAACAAATTTTTAGAATTTAGAAAAGCACTGGGGTTCAAAACTTAGGGGTGGCAAAAATTTAGAACTTAAGGGACCGCTTGGTAGCAGAATTTAGGACCTGCTGAGACTGCATCAGACAGTAAAATATCTAGCACGGCTCTCAATAAGCCTTAAGTATATGTGAGAATTTATTTAACTAGGACTTGAATAAGCATGTGCAAGGAATAGATGTAAGAATAATAAATAACTAAACTAATACAATATTCAGGCTTAATTGTCTCAGTGTGCTATAGATGCAAGACAAAATTTAGTGAAACAACTTGCCTTTCATCGGTTGTTGTTGCTAATTCACGGGTCCAGCATCTGCTAGACGAGATCAAAAATCATAGACCAGCATAGGAAGATTTAATAGATCATCGTAGGACAAACCCATGCACAGAAGAATATGTGCCAGAGAAGCCTGCTTATTATTACATTTTGGAAAAATCAAGTGGGTTTTTTTACCACTCTGGAATACAAGGCTTCTTAAAGGGCCACTACAAAATCGTGAGAGTACCGTCTGGATGCATCTGTCACAGTTCGTAGCAAGGGATCCACCAGGGGATGGAACACAATACCAAGTATGTACCAGAGTGACAATCCAAGTCATTTTATCAGTATATTTTCTGGCAGAATACAACTCAAGGTAAGCTTTCATCGGTAATCTCATGAAACATAGCCACTAATGTACAGCGGACGCTATTAAGCTAGACTAAAATTATACTTTACTGATTCCCAAGGAATTTCTGGCAGTATGCACTGCTCCTTAACTTTCTGGTTTGATCCAGCTTATTTTTTAGTGAAAGATAATGTATCTGTATTATTCTTTCCTCCAAATTGTGCACCCATCATTCAGCCTATGGATATCAGAATAATGCTGAAATGTAAATATAAAGTAGAATTTTTAAAAGCAATGTTAAATTTCTTGAATAATAGCAATACTATTCAAGTATTTTTGAAATATTTTTGCATAAAATCTGCTTTGTGGACCATCTCAAGATCGTGGGAGGATGTGTCTCCAGATACTTTAAAAAAATGTTATGGTGAGAATGATGAATGTGAAGGCTTTTGAATATCGCAAACCAAAGGTGGAATTTTCCAATTAACGGGTTTTGTAAAGAAAATGTGGTGAAGCGGTAACAAATGAAGATGATATGATAGAAGATTTTTATTGTGATGACAATGGCCCAATCATCAATCGATTAACAGATGGCAAAATCTGCGTTATAGTTCTGAGATCCAGAAAATACTGATACTGATAGTGAAGAAAGTGACAAAGAGATAATTGAAAATGAAAAAATTTCGCTTGACAAGTAAATTCTCGACACAGCAGTTACAGGACTTGAACAATCTAACTTTGTAACTAAATAAGAAGTTATGTCTGTGTACAGCAAGGATGTCAAACTCGCGACCCACAACAAATATTTTTGCGGCCCGGCCAATATATCGGCAAATAATAATAAAATAACATATCGACGAAGAAAAAAAATGAAATGTTTACTGCTAAGTAATTAAGGATAATTTATTCAGTGTTGTTAGATTACTCACAGCGAGCTGACACACACACACACTATTTAAATTACAAATGCGTGTGAGTAAGTTGCGTTCAGCTACCTTCGGCTTTTGGGGGACACATGTACGCATCCCCCGATAGCCGAACTCAAGGTCTCAGTTTTCCAATCATAGTTTTGTACGATATATTGGTGAATGCACTTTGCTTTATTATTAATTATTACTTAATTCATATTGTTACGGATTTCATAATTATTTATTTATTTAGCTTTTTTTATTTAGAATTGTAATTAGATTTGCTTCATGTTGCCTTAGCAACACAGATGATTTTTGAAAAGATGGCTGCCTTGGAAGGTTAAAAATAGAACAGCGCGTGCATTTAATACCTAATAAATAAATATCTCGTAATTGCTCTTGCCATCCACAAAAATCCAGATATTTATAGATGTTTCCAGCATATTTGAAAAATTAATTATAAAGCCTATAAAAGCCGGGAACAAACAACTCATCTCAGTAGCAGCTGTAGTTCTAGCGAACTGTTTGTTTACATAATGCTGTGATTGATTTGTAGCGATTTCGCTGTGAGATAGAATTAGTTTCTCTGTTATGAATTGATTTTTGCTAAACGTTTGACATTTTGAAGAAATATTTCAGCATTTTGATTTATCTCTTGTGGAAAGAATAAATTTTTGTTAACTTTTTAATGTTAACCGTGTTTATTGCAGCCCTTTGTATTCAGTATGTCTATATCAAAACCAAGTGGTAGTAAAATTAAACGAAAAATCGCTGACGAACATAGAATATTCCAAGTAAAATGGGAATTAGAATATTTTTGCTTTGAAATAAAAGATAAAATAATCTGCTTGATATGTAATAATACTATTAATGTACCAAAGTTATATAATATTAAACGTCATTACGAACAACACAAATCGAAATATAACAATTACGAAGGATTAAGGAGAGAAGAAAAGTTGAAAGAGCTCAAGTTAGGAGTGAAAAAGCAATAGTCCATATTTAGTAAACTATTGCAAGAAAGTGAAGCGGCGGTACATGCAAGCTACGTTTTGTCCGAGTTGATAGCTAAACATTCAAAGCCTTTTACTGATGGTGATTTCATCAAGGAATGCCTAATGAAAGCTGGAGAAATTGTTTGTCCTGGAAATGTGAAGGCTTTTCAATCAATTTCACTGTCTCGAAATGTTGCGGAAATTTGCGGAAAGAGTTACTGATTTAGCCGCGAATTTAAGTGATCAGATCAAAGCAAAATCATCTAGTTTCGAAAGTTTCTCCATTGCCTGTGACGAGAGTACGGACATTAGTGGGAAAGCTCAATTAGCAGTGGTTCTTCGTTCTTGTGACAAGAATTTTAACATTTTTGAGGAATTACTGGAACTAATACCGATGCCTGGTACTACCACAGGAGAAGATATATTTACTTGTGTTTTTGGACTTCTGCAGAAATACAATCTACCTTTGGCAAAATTAAATTCTGTAGCTACAGATGGCGCTCCATCAATGACCTGGAAAAACAAGAGCTTCGTAGCATTATTAAGAAAAAAACTTAGTGAAATTCATGTGAAATTCACGGTTCAAACATTCATCATATGCATTGTATTATACATCAAGAAGTTCTATGCACAAAAGTAATAAATATGGAGAATGTTTTGTCATATATAAAAAAAGTTATAAATTTTATAAGATCTCGAGGTTTAAATCAGCGTTAATTCACTGCTTTCTTAAGTGAGTTAGATAATGAATATTGAGGTTTGTCCTACTATACCGAGGTACGTTGGTTATCTTGCTCCAAGATTCTCAAACAATTCTGGGATTTGAAAGAAGAAATATGTCAGTTTTTAAAAACGAAAAATCAAGACGTAAGTTTGTTTTACGATCCAATATGGATACAAGATTTATCTTTCTTAGTTGATATAACCAAACACTTAACCGATTTAAATTTATCTTTACAAGGAAAAGATCATATCATTACGAACATGTTTGACATAATTAAAGCATTCAAATGTCAACTAGTTCTTTGGGAAAAACAACTTAAAAATGAAGATTTGACGCACTTCCCGACGTGCAGCATGAACAAATCAAGTTTAGATGATACTTGTTCGTATCAAAAATACGCAGAAAAAATTGCAAATTTAACAACTGAATTTGAAACGAGGTTTAATGATTTTAGTTCCCTCGAAGACAAATTTTTTTTGTTTTCTTCGATTTTCTCAATAAGTATTGACTCAGTACCCAGCCATATGCAAATGGAGGTGATCGAGATTCAATGCAACTCAAATTTGAAAGCAAAATTCATTGAAGTGGGCGTGCCTGAATTTTACAAATATTTACCAGCCAGGTTTGAAAATACTCGAAAATTCGCATATGAAATTATTTCCATGTTTGGTAGCACTTATCGGTGCGAGCAGTTATTTTCAGTCATGAAAGGTAATAAGTCTCCTATTAGAAACCGTATTAATGATGCTCACCTTGGGTCAGCGTTGAAAGTTATCACTGCAAACAAAATTTCTCCCGAAATAGGAAAGATAATAGCAGAGAAGAGATGTCAAGTATCAGGACATAAACATTAAATTTTTCTTGTTCTTTTCTATATAAATATATATATATATATGTTTATTATTGTATTATTCGAAATAAATCTACGTTTCTGTGAATATTGATTTTTTTTTTTTTTGGGGGGCCCACCTAAAGTTAAACCTTGTTTGTTTGGCCCAAGTGTACCCATGAGTTTGACATCCCTGGTGTGCAGAATGGAAGAGACTTAAAGATGATAAAGACAATGGAAGAGATCAAAGCAATGGCATTTTTCTAAATAACAACACAAATAAATTCAACAGTGAAAGAACAAAACTTGCTTAATCAGAATCTGAAATGAATCCACTATGCAGAACTGAAATCTCGCTGAAAAGCATTCCTCAATTAAAATGTTCACATTGAAGCAAAAAACAACAATGAATTAAAAAATTAACTGCCAACTGAAATTATTTAGTACAAAAGCATTAACAGTCTAAACATGAGGAATCTCTTAAGAATGGATATGCAGAAGTGAATTTACAAATAGAGACCTAAATTAAATCAGAATTAAGTAAAAAAGAAATGAACATTTAAATAGTTGAATATGAGCAATATAGTTTTAAAATTTCCGCTAAAGCTAAGATACTGTTGTGTGCGTACAGGTTCATAATGGATTGCATGCACAAGTTGTTAAAAATTTAAGGAAATTTATTCTTTTCACAATAAGTAAAACAAAAATGCTGAAATATTTCCTCAGAGATATTCGTACAATATCTCAAACATTAAACAGAACTCAATTCAAAACAGAGGAACTAATTCAATCTCATAGCGAATTCACTACAATCAATAATAGCATTAAGTAAACAAACCGTTCGCTTAAAAACAGCGACAACTGAGATGAGGTGTTTTAATTCAGCTTTTATAAGCTTTTTAATTATTCGCTAGAATATTCTAGTAAAACCTAGTATTTTCTCTTATTAAATATTAAATGCACATGCTCTTTTATTTTTACTTTTCCGGTGTAGCTTTTTCTTCAAAAATCATCTGTATTGCATGGGAAAATAAGGCAATTTTAATTACAATTCTAAATAAATATGAAATTCGTAACATTGCCCCCTTCCCAAGGACTGCACGGCCCTTGCAGTACAATCCTTGGACAGGAAGCCAAACTTACAATTAAGGCATCAATGCAATAATAAACATTACATTACAATAACAAAATAAACAATAATTGCAGTAAGTATCTTTCAGCAAATCGTATACTATCAATCACCAAATACAAATCAAATATTAAATACTATTCAGATACTAAATACAAATCAAATATTATCAAATACTAAATACAAAAAGGACCATTGTCTTATATTATTGACATTACTATTTACAATTATATGCACTGCTAACTATGGCCATGGCAAAGAACCTCTATGTAAAGAAGGAAAGGCTCCATAGACGTAATGTAAACCACTTTGTCTGCAACGCCGCTACAAAGAAAAGGGATTTGGCGACGGAATCTGTTGGCGAGAATTTCCCTTCTGTGATGTGCCGGTTCTTTGGTACCTAGCCGACATATGAGATTGGTAGCCATCAGGCGTCCCCGTCTTCCGTCACTTACCTCCGCGACGTGTATAGGAAATTGAGGAACACGGGTTAAGATGAATCGTTCTTTGACTTGTCGCGATAATTTAAATTCGGAAATGATGAAATATTAGGTGAAGTTTCACTTTCACTGGCTGTTTAGCTTCATTGTCCATATCGCTACTTGAAACCAAAGAACCTATTCTTGCTAAACGTAACGGTCGAACCTGTCCAAACCAACTTCGATATTTGGCGCTTTTTGGCGACAGATATTTCATGCATGCGCAGTTGTTTCCCTTTTCGTTGGAAGGGAGCCACGTCTGCTTCTGCGAAGTTTTCCTTCTTAACAGTACATATTCTTTGGCCATAGTAAGGAGCTAACCTGTCATAATGGACGACTTTAGGCTTAGAGTTCGTTGGCTTACGGATCCGAACCACAACGTCGCTCAACCTGTTTAGGACTGTGTATGAACCATCCCAAGGTGACTGTAGTTTCAAACAGAGTTTATTCCGTTGAGTTGTATTCTGCAACCACACCTTGTCTCCTTCATTGAAACGATGGCCAGTAGGTCTCGTGTCGTATCGGGTCTTCATCTTCTTTATTGTCAAGTGGACTTGCTCTCGTGAAGAACGGTGCATCACTTTAAACCGGCCTGGACATCTTGGATGTGTTATGAAGGCGCATCTGCAGGGCGACTAAACAAGAGATCACAAGGCAGACTAAAATCACGACCGATGAGCATCTGGGATGGAGAATTGCTGGTAGTCTTGGGTTTCTCTTTGACCTATGATTTCAGTTACTACCTATGATTCTACTATGATTTCAGCAGCTTTCTGATCAGAGTCTTTCAGACAAGACGTCGGTGTTTCCAGGTGAGGATCCCTTCTGATGATCGATGTCCTGAGATGCTGAAAGCAGTTTGTTGAAGTCTAAGGAAAAATTGTATTTTCTTAAAAAGTTCAATCCCAGTATGCAAGAATCTGTAATATCCGCCACATATGCTGTGTGATAGTATATGGTATTTCCAAAGGTAATGTTCACGTTCAACTTTCCCTCTATCATAGACTCCAACTACTACGGATTCTCCGTAGTTTCTATGGAAATTCATAAAAAACTACGAGCTTCGAAAAGTATGGAAAAAACTACGAATTTTACAGAAACAAGAGCAGGAGAACCAGTATGCAAAACGGAACCAACTAATTCATCTGATGATTGGCTGAATACTCGTGTTATCATATATCATGTGTTGAGTGCGTTCCTGGTTTTGAAGAATAGCAACCGTAGATCAGTAAGTCCAACCGTTAACGACATATCAATAGTTCCCCCGAAACACCTGTGTACTTAAGCCAAAATTATCAAAGCAGAAATTTAAAGATTCATATTCTTCAGAATTTCCATGCATTAAAGCGTCCGAAATTTCTGTGAATCATGCACACTGCAGTGTATACAACAAAGACTTCTCAGTTGCTCATGGTGGAAAAGATGACTGTAAACGGCATGTTTTTTCTCAAAAGCATATAGAACTTGGCACTGTAAAATCTAAGGAAATAACAAATTTCTTAATAGAAGATGATGAAACAGATCCTATAAAAGCCGAATGCTGTTTTGTTCGTTTTTTAATTGAACATAATCTACCGTTTTCTGTTTCGGATCATTCCAAAGAGCTTTTCAAAGCAATGTTTCCAGATTCTGCCATAGCAAAAAAATTTGGCTACGATCATACCAAAACTGCTGCTATTGTGAAAACGCTTGCAGAAAGTACTGTTGCTGATATTATTAAATCATTGTGCAGTACGTCATTTTCTCTAAGTACTGATGGAAGTAATGATAACAATAATAAGAAGCTGCACTCATTGGTTATAACATTGTACAGTAAAGAAAAGGGAGTGATAATTACGTCATTGATTTCTATTTTACAATGCACAAATAATACAGGAGAAGGTGTTTTTAATTGTATAAATGAAAACTTTAAAAACAAAGGTTTACAATGGAAAATTTGCTTATCATTTTCTTCAGATAATGCTAGTAATATGATTGGAAAGTTTAAAGGTGTAGCATCATTTATCAAAATGCATCAACCAAGTATCCGAGGTTGTCGTGCCACCTCTTGCATATAGCTGCAAAAAAGGCTACTGAAAAATTAATTAGCTCAGAAATTGAAATGTTGATAATAGATATATATTTTTACTTGGAGAAAAGTTCAAAACGGAAGCATAGCTTCAAAGTTGCTCAACAAAGTTTGGGACAGAATGCAAAATCTCATAAAATTTTGAAATGTTGCAGTACAAGATGGTTGTCTCTTTTAGAATCTATAACAAGGATTTTGGAATAATGGGATGCTGTGATAAATTTTTTTGGAGATCAACCAGATAACAGTGAGAATGGAGGAAAGAGATTGCAAAACATTAAAAAAATGTTACAGTCACCTACCACCAAATTGTACTTGTTATTTTTGAAAAATACTTTGCCTTTGTTTATAACAGTAAATATTAATTTGCAATAACAAGCTCCTTATATACATAAATTGAGAAGAGAACTTTTTGAACTTTTAATGAATTTATTTGTTAGATTCGTAAAGCCATCAGTAATTTCTAAAGAAAATGAAGATGTTCTAATGTCTATTCCATTTCAGAAGTATAGTAAAGAAAATGAAAATTTAGTGATTGGTGCGGAAACAAGACTATATTTAAAAAATGTCAAGTTGAATGAAAGTGAAGTGAAATCATTTTTCAATTCTGTGAGCGCTTTTTTTGTAACTGCATGTTCATGTATAATTGATAAATTTACACTAAGTGATCCATTTCTAAAACATGCTGAAGTTGCTGACATCAACTTGAGAACTGAAGTTTCATTTTCATCTGTTCTTTACTTGATGAATACTTTTCCATCCATTATTGATGAAAAATGTCTTAATCAAGTGGAAATTGAATTTTCCATGTATCAAGTAGATGATTTGAACAAAATTGTAGATTTGCGTATTGATATAGCATGGGGAGGAATTGCAAAATTAAAAAATATGAATGGGTGTATTAAATACAAAGTATTGCCTTCTGTAATGCTTGCTGTCTTAATAATAACTCATTCAAATGGAACTTGCGAAAGAATTTTTTCTACTGTTAAAAAAAATCGGACGGAATTTCGACCAAATTTAGGTCTTAAAACTCTTGAAGCAGTTTTGATTGAAAAAATAAATATGCAGGCAAATGAAGAACTGTGTTATAAAAAAATATTCTCAAAATCAGAACTTAAGCTTGCTAAGCATGCTACATATAAATGTTTGCATTCGTAAATTATACGTATTTTGTTTAATACTTATATGTATTATTCTTGGTTATTTAAATTTTATTTCCCCGTGGAAATCATATCCAGAATAAAGATATATGATTTATAGCTTCTGATTTTTTCTATGATTACTAATGATTTGAAATACTTTTTATTAGTGAATGCTTGAGGAGTTAAAAGAAAATTTCTAATTAAATGTGCATATAATTTACAAGGTATATTTTAATTATTCAGTTTTATATGTATATGGATTTTAAATGTAATAAAATTGATTACAATTAATTATTAATTAATGGTTAATTACAACATGCATTACGCGCACATTTTCAAAGTTGTAAAAATGTCGTTCGCGTGTTGACTACTAACAAGGTTTGCTGAAGGTTGGAGTCTATGCTCTATGTTAATTTTCTCGCCAGACGCAGTCTGGAGGGTAACATAAGATGGCTTTCAAATCAGTTTGTCCTTAAATGGTTGAGCTAAATCTTTAAGAATGATTGTAACATTAGCTCCAGTATCTATGATCATATTGCAACTAACTCCATCGATATGCCCATTAATGGATAATCCATTACTGTTGCCACTCACTGCAGATGAATACTTTAAAACAGGGTTTTTCACTATGTGGCAACCTCCGCTCCTCAATATGGTCATTAATTTGCCTACTGCGTCTTTCCTGGGAAATGATCTTATTTTTCGTACCCGGGGGTGTTTTGCAGTTTCTTCGTACGCGGCCTTCAGCTCCGCAGTCCAGCATTTTGATTTCTTGTCACTCCTTTTCCATCTCATGGCATTTAATTGTCTGTTTATATCATCCATCTTATTTTCCGTGCTTATGTGTAATTCCGTCGCATGTGCCCTAAAGCACCACAGTTCCAGCACTTTACGGTCGGTTTCTTGTCGCCAATATTCTGCTGGAAGGCATTCACTTGTCTTGTTAAATCATCTAAACGAACCATCAATTGATCCACTGGCTCGTGGACTCGCACACCTGTGACTGGGTAGTGATCTCTACAAGTTGCTTGGTGGGCTGCCTCGAATTTTATGCCGTACACTACAGCGCTTTTTATATCCTTCACACCAGCCGTTCGCAATGCTTTCTTTTTTCAATATCTGTGGCAGGTTCCTGAAGTGTTTCTGTGGGCTTCTGTTGACGAGATTTCAATTGAAGCCTGCTGTAGTGTTTCAAACATTTCTTTCCGAAACGTTGCTCCAATGTGAAGATAGAGCTTCGAAGTCAAGTCTCTGGTTTTTGGGACAGTTTGCAGAATATCCGCTGAATCTGCTCTCAGAGAAGTTGCGAGATGACAGCCCTTAGCTTGGCAATCCCATCCATTCGCATCCACAATTACAGAAAATTGTGTCTTATACACTTGCCAGGAGGTCTTCTCAACATACGTGGATAACTTCAGAGACAGACGAGCGGACATGGATAGAAATTTCTATTATTCTATCCATCTCTATTGCTTCCTGCCATCACTACATATTTCTTCAAGGTGTCAACTTCTTTGGCGACTGCAGAAACCCTGTCATCAATTTGTTTGATCTATCCTTGGCCGACAGAAACTTTCTCTTCGATTTGTTGTTCGATTCGCTGTTTGATGGCTGAAACTCTTTCTTCGATTCTTTGCTGCGCAGCAGAAACTCTCTCTTCTTTATGCATTTTCACAGATGAGACTCTTTCTTGAATTTCTCCAATTTTATTTTCAACCACGTCTATTCTGTTTTCCATAGACTCAGTTTTTTTTTTTTCTATTATACGGGTAATATCTTCTTTAATAACTTTCATTTCTTTTTTAACTGATTCTTGACCAGCTCTCATTTCTTCTTTAAAGGATTTCATCTCTTCTTTAACAGAATCTTTCGTCTCGTCTTTAAATGCAGCAAAGGCTACCATCAGCTGTCTTAACTGTTCTTCCATCGCTCATGTTATTGGCATTCAAATATCCCACTTCTGACACCAAAAATTGTTGTGTGCATACGGGTTCATAATGGATTGAATGCACAAGTTGTTAAAAAGTTAATGAAATTTATTCTTTTTGCAATAAATGAAACAAAATGCTGAAATATTTCCTCATATATATTCCTCATATATATATATAAGATATTCGTACAATATCTCAAACATTAAACAGAACTCAATTTAAAACAGAGAAACTAATTCAATCTCACAGCGAATTGGCTACAATCAATAACAGCATTAAGTAAACAAACTGTTTGCTTAAAAACAGCTACAACTGAGATGAGATGTTTTAATTCGGCTTTTATAAGCGTTTTAATTATTCACTAGAATATTCTAGTAAAACCTATTTTCTCAATGGCAACAGAAATTTCGAGATATTTCTTTCACTCTTTCATTTTTACTTTTCCGATGTAGCTTTCTCTTCAAAAATCGACTGCATTGCATGGGGAAATAAAACAATTTTAATTACAATTCTAAATAAATATGAAATTCGTAACAGTACGTAATTAAAAAGATTAAGAATCGAATACAGTCTTTAACTTACGCAACCAGTAGTTAGTAAATTTGTGGTGATGTCAGAGGTCATTTGAGCATGCGTAACTGTGTTGTCACAAAAATCACATAATCTCTAACGTCATTTACAATTTTTGTGACTTTTTTAGTCTTCTTTTGTTACTTTAGTTGAAAAATTTCTGCCAATACTGGAACGAAAAATAATTGGTGTATGCAAAGCTGTTGTTTGATTAAGATCTGGAAAACTTGTTTTAAAAAAAAAAAAACTTTTTTTTTTAATATATATATAGAGAGAGAAATTAGATACATTTTCCTGATTAAAGCCTTTGTCATAATGCATTGCCAATTATGTAGGCCCATGTTAAAGAAACCTGCTGTCCGGCCGTTGAGTCATTTTATTGTATAATGTGAGGGAAATACTCAGTTGGTGGACTTTGTTCTTCAATCTTTCTCATGATGAAACAGTTCAGTTTTTTAATCTTCTGTGATTATTTCACACAGTGCTATAGTTCTCAGAATATGTTCACAGATATTGCTGAATCTGCTGTAAATTCTAGCAAAATGTTGTACTTAAGTGTGAAGGAAAGTTATGAACCTTATTTTTGTGGGGAGCATGTATTCTAATGGAGATTTTTAATCATAATATGCAAATTGGAATGGTTAAAAGAAGGAACTGCCAACATTAGTATAAATCAAAAACTTTTTGTACATATTAAAGTTTTTCTTTGTTTTCTTTGCTTTCCTTTGGAGTTTGAGGCCTCATGTAAATTAATACATTGATTAAAATAGAAATTTTGGCACAGATAACAGTTTACTGGAAGTTTAAAAAATTTATATGAGCTAGGTACGTAAATGATCAGAGTAAATGTAACAGTCTTGCATTTTCTATAGCTGGTGCAAGCAGAGTCTATCAAGTGAATCATTAAATATTTATGTATTTCTTTCGAAAAGTCATTTTTATGAATCGTATTTTAGTTTGTTTCTGAAGTACATTGCATCATATAGTATGATTTCTAGAACTCAGTTTTATACATCTGTGTTCTAGGAGTGTACGTAGCTGAGAAAGGGTGGATAGTCAGTTTGTGAAAGGCAAATTTGTCATCAAGCTGTATAATTACATATCTGAATAAAAATAGCATTAATAGTCTATATGTGTGTTAAGTTTAAAATATAACAAACATCCACAATAAAACACATAACTTTCTTTTTTCCTGGTCTTCTATGTGTTTTAACCAGAAAGTTGCAGAATTCTTGCCATCGCTGAGCTAATTTGCACTGCTTTTCATATACACATGAACTTATTTTAACCTTTAAAAAAAAAAAAAAAATGCACAAATTAACTTCATGGAATAAGCATTCTTATACTCTCTACTACTGGGCAAAATCCCATATTTCTGAAAAAATGCAACACTTCCTTTTTGAGATGGCACACTCTACAGTGATTTTTTTTTACAGAAAAAGAAAATAATAATAAAAACTAATCGCAACAAACAAACCATAAACCAGATCTTTGAAATTCAAAATTGCATGCATTACCACCTCCATTGAAATAGGTGGTGGCATTACATACTGCCGTGATCTGCTCAGCCATTAGTAGGTTGTTATATAAACACAATTTTGCAAAATTCTGTGGCTACATAGTACTTTGCCTGGTGAATGTTGTAAGAGTTGAGTAAATAATGTGATAGTACCTCAAAAAGTTTGTTCATGTATTGGCTGTTTTACCACCATTTTACTTGCTGTTGTTTCTTGCTCTTGGACTAGGGACTGTCATGCCAAGTAACATGGAATGCAGAATGTCATTATGCTATTTGACATTAATAATGACATTAAGGTTATTTAATTTTTTAACAGAGAAACTAGTGCATGCATAATTATTGTTTTACAAGTTATGCATGTATTTTAAATTAGAGTTGGGGCTTCTTGCTTAGCTGTATAATTTTGCAGTGTTATCTTGATATATATGGATCTCAGTATGCTTCATTTATACAGTGATCAGTGGAGGTTTCGAAAGCAAAGTTCTGAAGTTTGGCTTGATTGCAGAATGGTGTTATTGCTGGTTCAGAAAGAAAGAAGGGAAAATTCTTTGATAAAATTTTATCACAAAAGTTGTTTTTGATCAGAACTGATGCAGAATTGTAAACAGTCATAGTATTGCCAGTGATGATCAAGGTCTACATGTGATAAAAAAAAAGCTCAAGCACACCTGCCATAATTATTTCTGAAGCTTGTCTTGTAGCTACTGTTCAGGATGACAGTTTTAACGCTGTGTTTGAGAATAATAAATCTGTACTTTGAAATTCTTTTTTCTCTTAATTTTATTGTTGCATGAAGTATAATATGTTTATTAATTAAGTAGCTTTTATTTTTATTTTAACAGGCTCAAATAATACAAAAAAAATCATTGAAATAAATGATTATCTTCTTGGAACCATGGCTGGAGGTGCTGCAGATTGTGTTTATTGGGAGCGTATTCTTGCTGAAAGATGCAGGTAAGTTTAATGATCATTAAATGTATGTATGTTTTTTAGGTTTAAAACGTCTGCAATAGAGGTGGCTAAGCCTCATGTCATTAGGAACTTTATACCAGGGCAGAAATATCCAAGATTTATAATTAAGACCAAAAATCCACCCAAGCTGGGTTCTACAGATTTTAATGTTTTGAAGACTTTTCAATTATCAAAAAAAAAAAAAAAAAAAAAAAAAAGCCATTAGATTTGGACTTAAAATAGGATTTAAAACCAATTTCTTTTTTACTGTTTTGTTAACAAAACAAGGAGCATACATGAAAAAAAATGGATAAAAAGATAATCAAAAAACTTTTTAGATACCTGTCACTACTGCCTGATCAGTTATAGCTGTGTTGTTCGAAATATTTCAAATGTGTATTGTTAAACCAATTTTTTTTTTAAATGGAATTTTTTTAGTGTTCTCTCGAACAGCAGTCAGATTGCATGCAGGCTGAAAGCAGCTGGCAGGCCAGATTCACTGTCATTTTTTAAAATGAGAGTGAATTTATATACCATATATTCCAGCATAAAACGAGCACTTTTAGTACAAAAGTGAGATCGACAGTTACGGATGTGCGTTATATGCTGGATACAAAAATGATTGATTTCAAAATAAGGAAAAGATAAACATGAAAAAATTAGATTTCTGTATGCACTTAAATGCTATATATTTAAAAGAAATGACATACCTAGTGAACTTAAAAATTTTCATGAAAATTTGTGTCATATTCGTCTTGCGTTATATCATCAGGCACATCATCAAACTCTTGTTTCTTCACCATCATTGTTATTCTAATCCATATATAAATCATCATCATCCTTTCCATCTTTCACGAACACCAAACGTCCTTGCTGCATCACGATTTCCATTTTCTTTCACAAACTGAATGACTTTGCATTTGCACTGTGTTGTTCTGTTTGGCAGGAGTCATATTTACTACTAAAGATATTAGGTAAACTGTATTTCAACTAAGGCAAGTGTGAGCATCAAATAATTGCAGAAAGAGAAAACATATGACTACTAATTCCGCGAATTCATTCAGGTCAGAAGAGCATTCTTACCCCAAACTCTGTCCTCCTTTCCTTGAAACCCTAGAATAATGTACTTGTGTACAGCTGCATTGAATACAGCTACCCTGTTTGCAGAATTATTTACTCCCTCAAGCCTCCCCCCACACACATTTTGTTCCCCTTATCGCTTGTCAATTCAGTATATCGTTGTAAGCCTGAGAAAAATATTTGAATGAACGTCTTCAAATGATAACTGCATCATACATGTACCTTTTAGATTTCTTTGTCGCAAAAAGGATGAGGGTTATATAACTAAAAGGTAAAAAATGTAGTTTAAATTACAGGTGTGCATTATATGGCATATATATATATATATAGGCATATATATATATATTGTACTGGAATCTTATGTTACTCATGAGGCATATGTATGGTATGTTGCATATAAGTTTATAATATAGGGTGGCCATAAAGAAACTTTTCCGACATATATACCCCTAGTGGTCTATCTGCTCAACTAATAAATGAAATCTTAGATATTGTTATTTGAAGGAATGCACTCAAAATTGTGATGGTTTAAGACTACAGCTATCAAAATTATGATCACATTGGAAAAATTGGAAAAGGCAACACTCACTTTTTTCCTTTGCAAATTAATCATTGCATTGAAAATCTGTAAATGGCATTGGAACGATAAACCTATGATGAAAATAGCTGGCGTAAAACTTTTGTAAAGGAGTGGTGGTGAATAGAAAAGGTACATTGTTGCACTTAGCATAATTCACGGGAATAGATGTTGTTGTTGTTGCTTGTCCTTCAAAAGTCTGGTGAAATCAGAAAACATCCAAAAACCATTAATGCTGAGAAAGTTGAGAACAAGAAGGGGATTAGAAAATATGTCCTTCCTTGAGAGGTCAAAATGATCCTAGATGTGTTCAGCCAAAGCTTGATGTTCATGACACTTGGTGCAGGTGTAGAAGACTTTCTTGTCCCCATAGAAAGAGACTTGGCCACTTGCTAGTTGGGAAAACACAGTCCGGGAGCCCTGTCACTTGTAAGGGTTAAAGCCATTTCTGGCCTGTATACCTAGATACCAGTGTTGGGGGTGGGGGTAGCACCAACTACTCTATCATATTTTGTGACTTTTTCAGGGAGAGTAGTATTATCACGCTTTTCTATCTTCGTCTGTGGGACGTTGGTTTAGTTTTAAAATGGTAATTGTAGAAAAGCTTATAATTGAAATTGCACATTATTACATTTATCTGGTTAAAATAGAAATAAATGTTTTAAAATGGGAATTTTAGAAATGTTTTCTTAATGCAGTACAAATATGTTATCTGGTGTTTTGACTTTAAGAAGATGATTCATTTAGGATGAAGAAGAAAAGCAGTTTATATGAATCCTAAAAGAAAGACTGTTTGCTGTGAATTGTTTTGCCTTCAAAAATTTAAATAGAGGTTTCTAAGATCCCTCTTCCCCAAAAAATCCTAGATAATGGAAATGCAATAATAATAATAAAAAATTAAAATTAAAGTGCAATAGTAGATCAATTTGGGAGGGAGTTTGCAGGTTCTATTGTGTGCATTTTTGTTTTACATTTCATTCATGTATGTACATCTTTAACTCTCAAGAACAGTTTCCATGTATTATCTAGTATAGTTAGATCCTCTCAGTTTGGCTAAATAAAGTTCTGCTATATCCTTTAATAATCTTAATATTAGTTAATACAAATATTAATAAAATAAATTTTACTTAATATTTGTAATATAGACATTATCTGTATCAACTGATTTGCCACTTTGCATCACTGAGTAATTGAAGGCATTTTCTGCTGTAAGTTTTGAAATAACTTGTTATTGAAATGTAATGATTAAATTGTAGTATTTAAGAATATTGCTATGAAAGTGAAATTTCTAATTCCTCTGGGCATCTATTTTTTATGTTTAAATTTGGGAGAAAATTTCCATATTTTCAGGGATATTTCATTTTTCCGTGCATCTGTATTATCAATTTTATTTCATTTATAAGTTCGTACAGATAATCGTGATTTAGAATTGCTGCATAGTAGTACTGCATCATTATCTTATTAATTTTATTATCAATTTTATTTCATTTATAAGTTCGTACAGATAATCGTGATTTAGAATTGCTGCATAGTAGTACTGCATCATTATCTTCATGCAAATTAGTCACCATTTGCCATGAAAAAACCCTTTTCAATTGGGTCTACAGTTGTATGAAGTCAAGATTTAATCTTAATGATAAAGCCTCAACATAAAGGTGCTTGCATTAAAAACCGATCTTCAAAAAGGTGCAAGCAGTTTGAGCCTTGGCAATTTGATAAAGTTTCTGTCTAGGTGAATACTGGCTGAGAGTTGATACCATTATATAAACATCTTGACATTTATTAATATCAAATTCTTGAAATTTTTGTGGTGTTTTGCATCATGAAAAGTATATTGCTTGTTGTTGTGGTAAGTTTTGTCCCGTTAAATTTGTACATATATTTAAGAAAGTGTACTAAGAATAACTTGAGTCTGGTAGCATTTAATTTTCATTCTTGATAGAAAAAAAAAATCAAAATAATCAAATACCACTAATAAACAGTAGACAGAGTGACAAAAATTAAATGGAAGAAAATGCAGATGTGCCTAATATAAGCAAACTTGTTGCAAAAGCAATACCCACAGAATTATTAGTATCATTGTAGGGCCTAAAAAACAGTGCAAGTGAGTTGAACATAAAAAGAAAAACCGTGTCAAAGAAACTGAAAAGCAAAATGAAATAATGGAAATTTCTCATGTTCAGAGACACATACTTATTAATCAATCACTGTGTTTCTGAAATTTTTCCCGTACACAGCAAATTTTGTGATAGTTGAGTACTACACGCTACATGCCAATGTACTGCTGATAATCTATTGGTGGGTTTTGCGATTAAGTGTATTTTCAAGGTCTGCACATCAATTAAACAAGTTTTATTATTACTATTACTATCATTATTATTATTATTTTAGCTTGATAATTTAAATCAAGATTGCACCCAACTGATTGTTGTTATCTGTAGCTTTTCTCTCTCATAAACTGTGCTAAATAAGAAGACAAGTGACTTCTCTTGAGCAAGTTTCCAGTTCTTATTCTAATTCTTCATTAGCAGTTAACATAAAAATCCATCATATACCGTTTTATTCTGGAAGAACGGGGAACACTTGCAATTTTGTGGGAAAATTACATGTTTCAAAAGAATGGATGATTTCACCTTTATTTCTTGGAAAATCTAGTTAACTCATGATGTAAAATGGAGTAAAAATTAACATAGTTGGTTTGAAGTTGACTTTGAAGTAAAAAAATGAAACCAGCCCATCCTTACTCTATCAAAAGAAATAAAATATCTGATGTGGACATCACATGACTTCCTTATACAGCCTGTTAAATTATACACATTTTTTGCACCGCTTCATTTAAAATTATTTCGTCAAACGTCATTAGGATGTATTTCTAATTCAATCAATTCCGTCACTTTGCAGCAAGGAAAAAATAAATAAAATCTCTATCTTGGTTAAAAATTGTAAAAACCTAAAATACCAAATATATATATTGTTGTTGTTGTTTACTATTGGAATGAGAATTTGTTTGAAAAAACAAACAATTCAACCAATAGACGATAATAAAGATGAAAAGGCAGTAATAAATTTTAATAAAGATGATGGAAAATAATCTATTTAAAACAGTAAAGTGAATTTCTGCATCCACTAATATAGGTCGAGAGAGAGTAAAATGCTTGAAATCATTATTCTTTTAATCCCATGTGCATGCAGCATTCAAGAACACATGAAATTGATTTTAAGCATGAATTAGTTGCTGAGCTTGTCAGTTATAGAAGTAAATGGTAGATAACTTAAACTGCAGATTCTGATATAAAATATAGTAGCAAGACTGTAGTGAAATCGGACGGTCAGTTCATCCATATATCATATACATTACTATTGTAAAATGTTTCTCTTGACTATTGAAGTATTCTAAACTTTATTAAATATATAATGTGGCAACTGCAATAATAAGAAATTACCTTTTATTGTTATGTAATCTATTTACTAGCCCATTTTAGGAATAACCCATATTTTGTCTAACGTGGCATTTATTTCATATTTATAATGTTTAGGATTTATGAACTGAGAAATCGTGAAAGAATATCTGTTGCAGCTGCATCCAAGCTTCTTGCAAATATAATGTTTAACTATAAAGGAATGGGCCTGTCAATGGTATGTTTTATTATTATTATTAAATTTATTTTTCCCCTTTTTCTAGATGATTATTAATATGTGATCCTGCTTTTTTAGGGAGTTATGATATCTGGCTGGGACAAAAGAGTATGTATTTTATACATTTCTTTTACATATATGTATTTCATACATGTGTTTTCTATTTTCCATATAGTTATCTTTTTTATTTTTTAATATTAGAAATTGTGTATATACATTTACTTATGGGTCATTAGCAATTCTAGTAAAACTCATTTAATTAAATTCCAAAATTTGTTGAATTTGCCAGCTTTTATTTCCAGAACATCTTAGATCTTCTTGGCAGAACCTATGCAAGCAAATAAATTAGTAAGATTTCTAGAAATCTGCTCTTACCCCATTGCATTATAAAAAGTAGCTAAATGCTCATTTGCACTTAATCAGAGCTTTTACTGCATTCTCTTTTATAGAAAGAATTTTATCTTCAACACACGTTTTTGCACTGTTTTTGTCCAGAAATTCTTGTATTCATGTGCATTCTGTTGATTAGAAAAATATGTGTTCTTGTTTTATGGAGGATTTTCTTGCAGTGCATTAGTAATATTAGAATTTTGTTCTGCTGTGATTGTATACAATCAACTCTTGATATCCAGGGATAGATTAATCAGTGCTTTTAAGAAAAGCTTATTTATTATAAAGCAATTGAAAAATTACTAGTATTCAAGCGTTATTAATCTTATAAATTTGTCTGAAGGAAGAAATGAAAATAAAAAAGGTATCAGATGCTAGCAATGAAGCAGGTGGTGATATAGTATTTGGGAGTTGTTTTTAGTAAAAATAAATAAGTGTACATAATTCTAAATATGTAAACATTGTTAAATTGGCCATTAAAATTAAATTGCTGAACAGTTAGAAACAAATCAAATGTACAGTCATTAATTTTAATTTCATTAATAGTAGTTAAAACCATTTTTTAATAATGTTTATTCCACCTTCATTTGCAATGTATTGGTGCATTTGAATGGTGATTTAATTTGCGTAATCAAGTGCACTTAGTCTCCAGATTGAACTGTGGGAAAACATAAATAAATTTATCAGTTTTTATATTAACAACTTATTATTTTACCTGTGTTTCTAATTTCATTGGCTCCCACCAAGATGCAAATTGAAGAGAGAGCTTTTGGCATCTGTTACTTTTCCACACAACTGAATTATTTAAATCAGCTTTAGCTTTGCTAGTTGTATTTATTTCATGACATATTTAGCGTGTGAACCAAAGCTTCTAGGTGTGTTTTACTTTGTGTTTAATATTTAGTTTTACTTAAGCATTTATTCGGATTTTCCCACATTTCATTTTAAACCTTCCTCTGAATTGCTGTAATTGCACTTGAGTTTAGACGAACTGACAATTTGTCTTACCATCTTTTCGTTTCCAGGAACTAACATTTAAAGTTGTTAAGAACTGCATAAATTGTCAGTAGTGGGTTCCCCCCCCCCTCCTAGTGTATCATAATGTGGATAAGTCTTCTTTGGTATTTTATGTTAATTGTCCGCAGATTAACTGTGAATATCGTCCGTCATGTAATTGTAATTAAGAGTTGACTGTAATGCTTCTCTCTTGTAAGACATGAATTCCCATATGAAGCATATTTTTTTTCTTTTAATTATAAGTATGCATTTTATATAATTCAGTACAGGATCTACACAGAATCCAGGTCTTGAAGTCATTAATATATCTTATTCTGAAACTAGCTGCAGTATGTTACCAATGCCTGTCACAAAATTGAGTTTACACTTTGCAATAAAAATGAAAAAAACTTTTGTTTTTAGCTGTCTTTGTTGCATTTGTTTACTGGTTCAGTTGCAAACTAATAATCTGTCTTCTGATTGGTTAATGATTTTACTCAGGCTCATATTGATTTTATTCAGTTTCAAGTGAGACTTGAGAGTAGTGAAGCAAAAATGATCTAAACAGTTTTTTTTTTTTTTTTTTTTTCAAACAAATTTTTAATTAAAATAATGTTCCAAGTTTGGAACATTATTTTAATTAATTTAAATTTAAGAATCATCAGTTGGGCAAATTTTAAATTAAATACCTTTAAAATCATATCAGTTTTAAATAAATTACTAAAATATTATTTAAACCAAAGGAGATTTCTGAATTGTTGGTCGCCAATAATCTATGTTTTAATGGTCACTAGTGCATAGAGGTACGCTAAATTATCAAGAAATCTGTTTGTTGCTTTTAAATCTTTAATAAAGGTACTAAGATAAATAAACCTTTGCTTCAGTAAAAGGGATTTTTTATTATTTTTATTTATTCAAGTAGGAGAGAACACAGAATACAACAGACGGGATTGAAAATTCTTTAAATACTTAGTTCTTGTTTATTTATATAAGTATTTTATGCTTTGTTTTTATTGTTTCATAATTTAAGTTTTATAACTTCCTTATTAAAAATTGATTAAGTGTAGAAAATAAATTTTAAATCTTGCACTTTGCCAAATGCAAACTCTTTGAAAATTGACCATTTATAACTAAATTACAGATCTTATTTTTGCACAGCATTGCAACACTTCCAAGTCACGGGGATGAAAAATGCATTTTAATGTAGCATAACCTAAAGTCTGGAAGTTTTGAACCGATGGGGCATTGTAACGTCAGAATCAAACTAAAGGATGCCAGTGGCCTTTGTGGTATTTGTTTGGGATAGTGTGATAAATTTAGATAGATTATTAAAATAAAAGTAAACTGAAGGACATTGGTGGCCAAAGGATTGGCATTTGCTAGTGTGGGGCAGTTTAGTGTTTTCTGCATCATTACATAGTAGTGAACCATAATTTAATTTTCTGAATTTTTTTTAGACATTTCTGATGTTGATATCTGGCCAAAAGAGCTCCATTTCGTGGCTAAATAATGAAACCATATATTGACAAGCTGTGTGAAATAGGTCAGGCATAGACTTTGCAATAATGAGGTTAAGTACTAATATAATAATTATTAAAAATATAAAAACTGCCTCAAGATCACAGGCATTCTGTTTCTCATTAACTGAAAAACTGTGGGAATATCTGATACAGAGATTAAATAAAAGTAAATTGAAGCAGCAGAAAACACATGAGAATAAAAGAGTGGATTGAAAATTCTTTAAATCATCAGTTCTTATTTAATATATTTTATTGTTTTATAATTTAAGTTGCATATTTTCTTAATTTGTTTATCAGGGGCCTGGTCTGTACTATGTTGATAGTGAAGGCAATCGTTTTCCTGGACAAATATTTGCTGTTGGTTCTGGTGCTACTTATGCATATGGTGTAATGGACAGTGGGTATAGTTATGATATGGAGGATGAAGAAGCATATGAATTGGGCCGTAGGTCAATATACCATGCAACGCACAGAGATGCTTACAGTGGTGGTATCATAAGAGGTAAAACATCTTTTCCTTGCTTATTTACATATTCAAACCAAATTCATGCATAAAAATAACATGTGACTTTGTGTTTTAAGACTTCATTGTACTTATAATGCTATAAAATGAAGATCATTGAAAACAAATCTATGATTTTAAAAGGATACCCTTCTAAAAGTTGGAATTCATTTAAAAGAAATGCCTAAAATGAAATTGTTGTTACTATACTTTAATAGATGGGAACTGTAATAGTTTTAGGCTATGTTAGCTGTAATGTTGAATGAAAATTGCAGAACTTGGTGCAATCTTTTTGCTGTTGATGCTGAAAGTCATGAACATTTTCATCACATGCACTTTCTGTGTGTAGGCATAATTGAAATTACTGCAAATTTGGTTCAAGTCTATTACAATAAAATGAATTTTATTTTTCCTTTCCATTGCATGGGAAAGTTCTGTCTTATGTTTGTTAAGAAGCAGTATGTATTTGATTGTATCTGTCACCCATCTGATTACTTAAATTATGTGTTCTAGATAATAAAGATATCAATTAGAAACCAAAGCAGAGTTTAAAGTACTTCTTAGTTGCTTTTCTTTCACTTTTTTTGTCAATAGCTAACACCAGTAGGTTTGTTTTTCTCCCTTTATTGCAGCCAAGTGGTAAAGTCGCTGAACACTGGTAGTTTGGTTTGAGGCTCAAATCCCAGTGAATAGCATGGCGTTTTCAGAGTTTTCCCAGTACTTGCAAATCGATGCAACCACTCGGGCATTTTTACTCCAAAGGGGCTTTGTCCCTGAAGGACTCTTGTTTTTGTTTTGTGATTTTGCAAAGTCTGAATCACTTTTTAAATTGTTGCCACCAAATCTTGCAGCCCTGTGTTATATTTAAAGAAATTAAATAATGAAGAATCTGCATAAATGTATGTATATTTCTCAAAATGTGATAAAACAACGGTACCTAGAGCCACCCAATTTTGAATAACGTATGTTTCCACCCAAATTTGGAATTTGTTATTATCTATTTCATATTTTGTAAAACTTTAATGAATTTTTGATGAACAAACTCAAACGATTTAAAAGCGAGCAATGACTACACTCTATTGGGGGAAAAAATCTTTTTATCTAAAGCGTGCGTAACTGTGTATCGGAAATTCTAAAGATATGCTCTAAAATTATTTTGCAATATTGCTGTTGAACTGAATTTTATGGTAAGTGCAAAGAACATGATATTTAATAAATAAAGGTAACACACAAAACGGTAAAAAATGCCCTTTTGGACATAATTTAAAATGTGAAACTTTTTTTTTTTTCCAGATAGAAAGGTGAAATCTGTTGTAACCCCCCTTTTTTTCAACTCCCAAACTATTCATATTTATCGTAAATCGGGATGCATTATCAAAATATATATAAAAAAGAAAACACCAGCACTTTAAAATAAAATTTTAATTATTAAATAAGGATTATATGATACAAAAAAATTGTTTTATAATTTTATGCTTTTTCCTCTCCATGTACATAATCTTGTACATAGCCTGTTTTCACTTTAAAAAAAGTGTCAGAGAACCGCACAAACGTGCCATTGCGCTTAACTTCAGCATCATTAATAAGCTATCTATCAAATACATCTTATTATTCCTCCCTTTAGCAATTTTGCAGTAAAAATACTGTGTTCCTGCAGGAATTTTACTGCTATTACTTCCGTCGCTTGCAATATTAAAAAGAAAAAAAAATCTGAAAGGTTTCAGATTTTAATTACGTCCAAAGGGGCGTTTATTTAACATTTTGTGTGTTACCTTTATTTGTTAAATACCATGTTCTTCGCACTTAAACCATAAAACTCAATTCAACAGCAATATCACAAAAAATTTAAAAAGAGCATATCTTTAGAATTTCCGATACACAGTCTCGCACGCTGGAGATTTTTTAAAAATTTTATTTATTTATTGTACAGCGTTGACATTGCTTGCTTTGATTTCAAGAGCAATATCGCAAACTAATTTTAAATTGAGCACATCTTTAGAAATTTTGGTACACACTCTCACGCGCTGGAGATAAAAATGTTTTTCTGTACAACGTTGGTATTGCTGACTTTGAAATCTTTGAGTTTGTTAATGAAAAATTCGTTAAAGTTTTAGAGAATATTGTTACGAATTTCACATTTATTTGGCTATTTATTTAGAACTGTAATTAAAATTCCTTTTTATTTTCCTGTGCAACGCATGCAGATGATTTTTGAAGAGAAAGCTACATCAAAAAAATAAATAAATAAATAACCAACAAAGAAACATAAGCACTAAATTGAAAAGTGATGCGCCGTTTCTTGTGAAACAACGCAAAATGCCCAAACGAAAGTAATAGTCCTTCGGGACTAAATATCTTTGGACTAAAAAAAAAGTATCACAATGTAAAAACTGGTGGAACTTGGGAAGAAAAAAATACTTAAGAAATCTGTAAGATTGTTATGAATATGGTTCTTGAAGAATGTTTTTGCACACAGTTGCCAGAGTTTGGAGCATTCTGGTGACTTGGTGATTTCTACTAAAGTGGTTGCGATAGTTTTAACTAAATGTATTACAATTTTTGAGTGTGTTCTTTTTTACTCTATTTTAAGTTCTGATAGTTTTTGTAAATAAACCGTGTTATTTTGGGCTTTAAACTCAATTTTAAAGTTACTATTGGGGGCTTTGCCTGCAGTACAAGAAACTGCACTAAAATTTTTGGAGGACTATGTTTTTTTGAGTAATTGCTTTAATTTTAAAAATGATCACCACAAAATTTCTGCCAGAACTAAACAAACAAAAGTATGTTTGCAAGTAGGTTTATTAATTGATTTTGGTGATAAAAACCTAATTCAAATGTAAAATATGTATTTTTGCATTAATATGCAAGTACCTTGTATTTTTGTCATAGAGTTTGCAGAGTTTTTAATCAAATTTTGCATCATCTTAGTTATGGCTTGGTTGTTCTGCATTATCTGAATTTAGATGAACTCGAGATTTAGTTGTCTCTAATAGTTATCCTCCCTCTTCATCTTCAAAAAAATTACCTTTTAGAAGTCAGAGATTCAGGTCAGGTAGACAAGGCAGTTAATGATATCCTGAAAAATTTCTTAGCAAATTATTTAGTAAAAGAAGAGGATGTTAGAATAAGTATGCAAAACTTAAGAAATTTTGACAAAGTGTTTTGAAGACTAAATATTCCTCCCTTAAAAGGCTGGGTGCTTTCCGAACAGAGCTCATATCGGTAAATAATGTTGCACCAATGTAAAACAAAAGAAAAACAACAATTTGTAAAATAATTTAAAATTAATGGTCTGAACCAGTCTAGGAGAGTGGGAGAAAGAAGAAATATGTTTATATTTTTTAATATTATATTAAATAAAATCATTATTCAGTTCTGTGGTAGGTTTCTATGGCTGTTAAAAAAAATATTAAAATTTGTATTGCCTCCCTCTCTTCCCCATATGCTTATAAATTTTAAACTTCTGTTTTCAGTTTTTCCTTTTTAATGCAGTAAATATGATTTACACAAGTTTTAAAGAGTCTGAGAAAACAGGTCTGTGTTTTGTAACAGAATTAAAGTTTTTCTGACTGCTTTCGTGTAATTCTCAAAAATCTTTTAACATTGACACTTCACTTGATTTAAATTCTTTCAAAATTCTAAACACAATCATTTAAAATATTACTTGTGAAGGAAGATAGCTTGTTACCAAGCTTTTGAGTGAAGAAAAAATGTTAAAATATGAATATTCTAAAATTGTGCATATATATATATATATATAAATGCAGAGTAATTAAAATGTATGTCAGAAAAGTGTTTTCCTGGGTATCTATGTTTAAATCAGAAATTACGAGTCGAATTTTCTCAGTTTTCATATACATACCTGCCAACTTTTAAGAATTTTTCGTAATTTTTATGAAAATGCGTTTGTCTTTACGATTTTACGATCGTAATCCATTTTTTATTATTTTTTTTCCTTTTTCAAGTGTTTTTAGCGATTTTGTCGAAATTTTAGAGTTTTTCGCCAATTCAGCGATTTTTGCCAATTGCATCGTGTTTTACCGCCAACTACCGACTACTTCAAATCCAGTAACCTGCGGTTTCTCCCAACTCGCCGCTTAAGCAGCCAATCCAATGCGCTGAACTTGTTTCTCCCACTCTTTTCTTTGTGGGCGCCAGATTATTTTTTTCGCGTTCGCTTCAGCAGCTAGGGAATTACTCAGCTCGGACTCAGGGAGCGTGGATTGTCGCATTCT
>KK113100.1:71902-117279 GCA_000611955.2 Stegodyphus mimosarum | reverse complement strand
AACATGAAAATTTTTATTGGAATACAACTTGGATTCTGTGAGTTGCGAGTGCGCATGTTATACTTTTGCACCTCTTCCGACAGAATGCTGCAGCTGCTCGTGAGCATCAGTACGCCTGCTACTACTGCTCAATTAACAGCTCGCACTAAATCTGTGAGAGAATTTTCAGTGATTCTGTCTGTTTTTAGCTAAATTTATTAACAATATGCTTAAAGTGAGTTTTTAAGAAAAATCAAGCACCAAAGAAAATTCTTAGGATCACGTGGTGGTGGTGGGGGATGAAAAGTATGAAGATGGCATGTTTATCTAGGACTTGGCTATTAAGTACTATATGCCAAGTACAATGGTGTCTGCAACCGTAAAAAACAGATGCTATTAAATCAACTAATGTTGCAAGGGAATGAAATCAATTACCAAACAAAGGCTGTTGAATTGCTTTTGATCTGGATAGCAGAAAAACATTTATGTACAATATCATGTGCAGTGGTATTGCACATAAATGTTTTTCTGCTGAATTTTTACTGCTATATATATGCAATATATATTTCACCCACTGCATTTTTATTTTAGCAATAAATAGTGTCATAATAATAACAAAAGGATTTTTTATAGGTATGGATTAATTATTTTCACTTTATTTCTAATTAGAAAAGTTCATTTGGTATGCGTTCAAGGGTATAGAATGCGTTTAATGAGGTATAACGAAGTACCACTATAGTTGAATTTTTCATTATAGGCTGCATTGACCAGCTTCCATTTTTTAAAATGAACTTTATTAATGTACTGCACTGTCTAAAAACATGCTGCTACAAATTGCTGCTTTCCTAAAAGAACTGCTGCTGTATTAATATAGGAGTAGTAGATATTATAACTGCATTGCTGATGTGTAAAAGACTATGATATGAATTTTTGGAAATAGTGTAACAATATATCGTTGTGCATAATTTTAGATCAGACAATAATTATTTATTAAGATTCAGATATTTTTTACAATTTTTGCTAGTTGTATTTTATTGTATTTTATAGTTTATCATGTGAGAGAAGTTGGCTGGAAGAAGATTAGTGAGGAAGACTGTACTGATCTCCATTATAAATATCAAGATGAAAAAATGGTGTAGCTTTGTTAAAAATTTTGTAATTGGGTGTGTAACAAATAAATTTTCATATTCTGTAAATGGTTTCGTTTGAAATAAATATAACTTTTTATAATGAATGATATAAGAAATTCCTGTCTAAAATATTAAATTGACCTGGATATCATGTAACCTAAAAAAGCTGAACCTGTATACGAAGAAAAAAAAATCTGATGTGAACACAGTGACTTCTGTACAGCCTATTAAATTGTATAAATTTTTTACTCCACTCAATTTAAACTTATTTCCTCAAATTATACTAAATTAATTAACTGATATCTCAAGGCCAGCTGAGAGTGACATAAAAATTTACAGATTTTGAAATTAAAATATCCTCTTCAATTTTTGTTGTACTGAAGTCAAACTTTTCTAGTTTTAATTTTTTCATAATGAGTATAAAATTTTCCCAGATATAAGTATAAAAAAGTAAGAGAGTGCATTAAAAGTATATTTCATTATTTGTTGAAAATTAAATTTTCTTTTTAATTTGACATTGCCAAAACGTAAATATTTTCAGCACTTAAAACACTTCTGTAACTGTAGGTTTATGACTATAACCAGTGATTGCGAAAATAAGGGGTGGATATACGTGTATGTAATTTTTTTGGAACACATTCGTGATGGCTAAATTCTAGGGTGAGAGGGAAGAGTTGATACCAAACTAAATTTACCCAATTATGATCTTTATTTTCAGATTTGCAGGCACACTAGAATAATTCATTGTAGACAATATACTCTTTAATCATAGAAATTACAATAATTTCTTATATGCACAGGTAAAAAGATGCAACATCATTTCGGGCAGGGAAGCACAAGCGGCACAGAGTTGTTTGTATGACAGAAGTCAGAAAAAAAATAACATAGTTCTTCACAAAGCAGAATTTAAACTGTGTAGGTGCAAATGTGAATCAAAAGCTATGATTGGCTAATTTTACTTTTAGTTACCTTTTTCAAGCAGTGTTACGTAATTTGGAATGATCTCGAATTTAGGGGGAGCACCAAATTTAAAATGTTAATTATTGAGATCGCCAATTATTTTTTTTAAGCAGCTATTATATTTTGTCATATCTTACACACACACACACACACACACATATATATATATATATATATATACACACGTGTTTGGTGATTAGTAAGGAACAACTAGATGTTATAACAGTAGCATATACAAAATTTAATGATCTACAGCTAAATGCTTTTTAGTTTTGCAAGAGTCATACATACAGGCATCCCTTTTGAATTCATTTTGGGAAAAAAAAAAGTCCTTTATTCTGTTTGTACATACAGACATGATGGAAAAAAAAAATCATCCAAATGGTCAAATAATATGATACTCAAAATTTTTCCTGATTACACTTCCTTTACTTCATGCATGAAAGTTAAAAAGTGCAGAGTTGCCAACTCTCCCGATTTCTGACCGTTCTCCCACCAACCCGATTTGCAACATATTTCTCCCGACTTGTTATAAAATTTCTCACGTTTTTTGTATATCTTGTCGTAATACCTCGTTACTTGCACAACAAAAAAAGCGTTTTGGGTATCACTTTTATCTGTAGATCACATCTAAAAGAAAATTGAAGTAATTTTGTCAGTGAAAAACTATGGCGTGCTTTTGCTTTGTGAGACCACATGTATTCTAAAGCGCCATGTTCCATTTCTCCAGTCAGCATTAGTGCATTGCATGTCATCTGGCATATATTAGCCAATGAGCACAAGGCTGTTATTTTGTTCATGTTGTTGCTGAGCAGTGTGAGTGCATGTGCTTTTGAGAAATAGTTTAAGAAGTTACAATGTTTTGTTTTAGGTATGTCTGCAAAAAAAGGTAAAATACTCATTTACTTTTCAAAAATTGTACATAGATGACTTTCCTTCTGTTATTTCGTCAAGGATATGTGATGCATTTGCAATGTGTACCGTTTTTCGTTGCAATTTTTTGATTTTGCACGGTGAAAAAGCCAATGTTCTCAAACATGTGCATACACAAAAACACAAAGGAGAACATAAGTTCTATTTGAGAAAAACACAAAAAATTAATTTTTTTTTGTCGAAACAAAGCACCAAGATGTTATTAATGTAAAATGCCTGTTCTCTGCCTTTTTATTGGAGCACAACCTGCCACTGAATGCATCAGATCATGCTGCAGCTTTATTTAGAAAAATGTTTTTGGATAGTGTTTTTAATCCAGTGTCTTTAGAAATGTAGTGTAGTTTGCTTTCTGTTCTCTTTTTAGAAGGACTGTTTGACAGGCTTTATTTAATATAGCACAGCTAATTATTAAAACTTTAAAAGAAAATGCAATTCCTCTCTGATGCATGATTGCTTAGCACTTGGTGCCTAATGCACCAGTAATGGTAGGTTTGAAGACTGGTGTTGCAGGCACCTTAAAAAAGGAAAATTCGGATTTGCAAATTATGAGGTGCACCTGTCACATCTTAAATTTAGCAGCTGAAAAAGGAGCAGCTTCTTTACCATTAAGTTTGGATGAACACATTGATGATATTTATTATTATCCTGAAAGAAGTTCTAAAAGGAAGTAAAAATTGAAATGTTCCAACAACTGCATAATACTGAAATAAGGGGAAATTTTGAAACATATATGTACATGCTGTCTATCTTTAAAGAAATGTTTATTTAGAATCCTTGATCAATGGAACCCAATTCTTGCATTTTTTAAGGAAGAAGTAAATGCATTCTATTTATTATTTCATTATATCTTCATTATTTTTAAGATAAAAAAGGTCTATTGAAACTTGTAAAATACCTAAAGCAAATGGAAATGTAGTTACTACTTCCACTGTTAAAAATAAAGTAATTTCTGCATCAGTGAGGAATTTAATAGGCAATTCTCAAAATATAAGCATAAAGCTGATACAAATTTCTCTCAAAATAAAAAAAAAAATTGCTCAACAAAGGAAACATTTTTCTGATTACTCTTAAGTTTATCTCATGAAGAGCAAATATTTATGTTTTTGTCTTCGGACTTATCAAAGCTTTTTCCTTTTTTGTACAATTCATTTTGCCATCGTTCGATGTTCTTAACACAGCTCTATAAAGCAGAATTCCATAATTTATATTTTGAAAACAATGATTTATGATTTGTTTAAAGACATTTTATCAAAGTTTGTAAAACCAATCTTTGTTTTGTTTTCTAATTCTATATATAATGTGATTTATGGTGAGATAGAAAATTAGAAGAAAGGAAGATTTTATAATAGGGGCTGCAACTAAAAAGTAGTAGAAGACAGAAATAAGTTTTATATCTATGTTTAGAAGCAATTTCTGCCGAGTATCTGATTACATACTACATAATTTCCAATCAACTATGAAGTGATTTTACATGCTAAAGTTACAGATGTTTTTGCTCTGACAAATGCACCTTTTTCTGATATAAGATACTTTTTTACTAGATTTCCTATTTTACTTCATGTAGTCATGAAAGATGATGATGTTGCAACTGCTAAATTGCAGTTTACAATTCGAAAACTTGGATAAAGTTATAAAACCAGCTAAATTCCCGATAGTAACGCAGAGTGCAAAAGGATTTTCAGTGTTGTTGCAAAAACAAGAACTAAATTTAAATCTAACGTTAGCAAAGCTTTTATTGGCAAAAGTAGATCTATGTGGCTAGGAACAAAATTGTGAAGTTTCCTAATGAAAGCAAAATCTGCCACTGTTCAGAGCATTTGTACACAAATTGATTAAAATACTTTTTTTTTTGTTGTTGTTAAAAGATGTAAATAATAAAAATGTTTTTTAAAAGTATTTTTGTACCATTTGCATTTAAGAATTAGTAACTATTTAACGATTTTTCTCTGCTAACTGAGATTGATTCCACTATGTCACTTTCAAACATCTACTGGCAAAGTCAAACCTTCGCGGCCGTTAACATAACATTTATTAATTTTAGCTCTAACTTGATTTTAGATTCTTGAGTGATTGGGGAAGATAATATTTTTTTAATCTGACCTAAACAATAAGTAAGCCGTAAGACAAATTTGTTTGGAGTGCTGTGTTTCTAATTCTGGTTTTCATTTGTTCGCTTAATAGCGGGAAGAGAATTGAATTTAGAAAAAATTAAATTAATATAATAAATATTTCACTCCTCCTTAATTAATTTGATACAGCTTGTAATTTTTTCAGGCTACCTTTATTACATGTGTATTATCAAAATTATAGTTTTGTGGAACTATAGCAGGATCTGCAAAGCGAAAGAATATTTGGTGCTCATCTTCTGTATTAACCTTAGCATGAGAAAATAGTGTTTGTGAAATTCGGGCTTAAGAAACTGCAATATCAAAATTAGCCTAAACAGCAATCTTTATTTTGAAATAGAATTTGAACGTTATAGAAGGAAAAAAAATTCCAATTAATGGAATTTGTGAAGATATATCAGTTTTCCATTGTGATAACAGTGTCCCAGTCAGAAATAAACTAATATATTGTCAAATATGTAGTATGATTTAAAATCCGGAAAACTGATAGTGAAAAAATTTCGACTGATAGTTTAGTGAGAATTCTCATCACGGCAATAAGGACTTGAACAATGGAACTTTGTAACTGTAAATGATACAAAACCTCATGTTAGGCAGGAATTGTAGTACAGCCTTAGAGCCCCCTTGACACAAATTCAGCTTGCCGAGACTTCGAACCTCCCTTCTCCGGAGTCCTACAGTTTTTTGAAAATCTCTCCAGTAACGCTACTTACGCGCAGGCTTCGAGGGATCACCACTTCCTAGTGTCTGAACATTGGAGGGGCGCATAGCGCCAGGCAATTTTTCAAGACCGTATGACATCATTAAGAACGCTTTGCCATTTAGTACACTGGCTATCATAAATTATGAAAAAATCCCTAAAATCACGATTACTGAAAATGTTTGTGTAGAATTTACGAAACTTACCCACAATATACAACACATAGTAAGGTATCAAATAACATAAAAAGGAATTACCAGACAATTATGGTAGTATAGAAATTAGAAGATATATAAAATAAACCAATCGAAGGTGTCACTTTGCTATAGGAAAAGCACGTTCAATATGGAATATGATCGCCTCTAGAAGCAGTACAGCCCATACAGAGATGGGTGATGTTTTCAATTATGCGGTCTATCAGTTCCATAGGAAACGAGAGCCATTGCTCTTGCAAAGCAGTTGCAAGGGTCTGAGGGGACGGATATAGAGCAGTTAGACGTCTCCCTAAAGCATCCAAAACGTCCTCGATAGAATTCGGAGATCGAGCTGGCCACTCCATGCGCATAATTGTTTCCTACTGAAGATAATCATCTACTATGCGAGCCCTGTGTGGTCTTGCGTTATCGTCCTGTAACAGGAAAACATCACCTATTGCCCCGGCATATGGGTCCACAAAAGCATCAAGGATGTCATCTCTATAAACCTGAGCATTCACGGTTCCCCTTGGAAAGACATGGAGGTGTGTCCGTCCACCCAAAGAAATGCCACCCTAAACACACACACTGCCTCTTCCGTATGCATGTTTGACGGATGATAACGGGTTCCAGGTTCTCTCCATATGAAATAACGCCTCCTATCGCTTTCTAGACTAAACCTGGACTCCTCCGTAAAGAGTACAGCCCTCTATTGATCAGGCGTCCAGTGGACATAGTGTTGTGCCCACTGTAAACGGTCCCTCCTATGGCGTGACGTGAGCGGCACGCAGATGGCTGGTCGCCTCCCATACAGACCACCTTTGTGAAGCCTTCTACGCACAGTTGACGTTGACCCCAACTTTCCGGTGGCTGCAGCCAGGGAGGGTCTAAGAAGAGTCGGAGTTGCGCTTCTATTCCTGCGTGCACATAATGTCAAATATCGGTCATCGGCGCTTGTCGTAGCAGTTGGCCTTCCTTGGCTGAACCTTCTAGATGCCGAATATGTGGTTCGAAATTGCCTCCAAAGTCTATGAACCACAGAAGGTCTCACATTTAGCCATCTGGCCACTTCTGTTTGACTTTGTCGTGCCTCTAGTCTCTTAGTGGCTCTTCATCGTAGTTCGATAGGCAAATGATGCCTGGAGGTCATTGTTACGAATTGTCTGTCTGAGATTTCTGATGTAACTATAACAGCGAAATATGTGGGCTTTCTCTCAAACATGGACTTTTATGTTCCTCGCAGATGACGTATTCTGAGTGCAGCGCCACTAATTTGCATATTGTAGTTTTACTTAGCTACTCTTACATGGCAACATATTCAAATTTTACACGGTTTGGCTTATTTTTGAGGGAGTTATCGCTCTTTTTGTGATTTTTCTTTAATTTATGATAACCAGAACGAACGTTCGCTATGAAACTTTTATAATGTAACTGCTATGCCAAAGATATTTCGGTGTTATTGCCAGTTAGAGCATCATTGTTGTGTCCCACGGCTTATACAATATAGGCAAGTAATTTCAAAGAAAACCGTTCAACCCTGGAAAAGGTAATCCCCGAATCGCGTTCTAACGGTTCGTAGCGCAGATATCATTGAAGCTTTGAGTTGCCATTGAAAGGAATGGCTCGCTATTTCGTTCGATGACGTGCCTAAGGATGAGAAGAAGAAGCACACAAAAGTGGTAAATGGCTCATACCTATAAGTTATAGATTGTATAGAAATTAAATTGTTGAGATCCGTGCTGCGTAAGGGACTTTGCGCGCGTATGGTAAGGCCAATGAGGACATCAATTCCTTTATCAACTTGTGAATGTCAGATGATATATAATGCCTTCCTTGTCTGCCATCTAAAATCGGTTTCGTTCTTCCCACAGTGGAGTATTTGCTGGTTAAGCATACGTGAAGAAATGTGGCGAAACCTATCGATCATTAATCATGTCTCATCACTGAGAACGTTGATCTGTGTGCACTATATGGTACGAGGGAAGACCAGTCACACACATACCGAATTTTATTCTGGATTTAAACGCACACACTTAGTAAAGCTAATAATTAATCTATGCTAACTTTAGACAATTCAGAGCGGCAAATCTAAAATTTTATTTTCTGTGCAGAACTTATTCTTCAAATGCTGGATACAAGAAATACCCTTCTCGTTCATACATTTGTGGTGCTATATTTAACATTAGACATGAATGCCCAATGTTCTTCAAGAATTCTCTACTTCCTTTCAGCAGCAGATTTGTGATATCATACTAGCATTTTCTCTGCGTTTTAACCATGGTTAGTAAATTAAACAAAACAGTAAGCAATAATGGTGTTAGTGTAGAAAACGGTGCCCCTTGCGTCAAACATGGATGGTGGTACTGATTTTCTGGTAACCCAGAACTGACTATTTTCAAGGATTTTTCAGTGAACCATTTACGACGTATAAAGACCTCGAAACTAATACCCACACTATTGAGGGCATGCAAAGCTAGATTAAGCAGGAGATGAAATTTTTGTTTGCTACTTTACGGAGCTTTTGTGGAGTCGTGGGTATCAAGATCAAGAGGAAGAGGATCTGTCCTGAGACTACATAAATTGTATTAAAGAACTGTATTTACTGTCGTCATCCGATGCTGACAATAAGACCCAAGAGCGTGCAAGGAGAGTACTTTTGCTATTTTTGTAACATACATTTCAGCCTTGCTTTGAGTGACAGCCATTTTGGAAACATTGCTTCTTAACGCTATTCTTGGCGTCAAAAAATTCGCCAAAAATATCAAGGGGGAGCGATTGTAAACTTTTATCTCGATAATTTTCATGAAATTCGCAAAATTACGTTTCCTTAAAAGTACTTCAATATTTTTAAACCATTTTTCTGATGACTAATGTTATTAGAATATATTATCTTTTTCTAGGACTAATTGACAGAAGTGAAAAGTAAAAATTTTGAAATATGAATGCATAATTGTAATAAACAAAAATTGTTTTTTGATTAAAGCTATTATTAGTGGTAATGAAATCGACAAACATTTACTCTATACCAAAATGGGTTTAATAACACCACACGTATCTGCCATTCAGAAGCAATCTTTCGGGCAAGACGAAGGAAGTTTCAATGCGCATGTCTGTCCCACATAAAAACTCTTAACCAATGATCATTTCGAGGACTACCATAGACGCACGAGCAATGTAGTGGAAGCTTTTCCTTTTTTGGATAGCTTACAAACTCTCGCCCACTTGTGGTTTTAAGAATTGAGAAATACATCTGAGAAATGAATGAGTAGTAATTTAACGTAGCTATACTGCATTCATTAGTAATTGATATTGCTTATATACTGACGGTGAAAAAATTGCGTGATTATCGGCATAGCAGCGATGTTTTGTATTTGAAGAAGACTAACTTCATTTCTAAAGTTAGAGGTGTGTCCTCTAGGAACCATGCAGCACTAGGTTGTTTGTGTAATCCGACTCCTCTTTTCTTATCTGACGACGTTACCACAACGCTGTACCATACAGAACTGTCTACAACGGGGAGAAAGTATAGTACATTTCGCTTTTGGGTGACAAGAAAAAGTAAGTATTCTTGTACATTAATTATGTTTTTATTTATATCTCGAATCTCATATGCACCTGTATGTAGTTCAAGATCTTAATACGATAATGTTGTATGGTTAATATTTTAAAGCACATGATCATTTGATCACGTGGAAAATGTTTATGCTTTCATGTGGTGCATAAAATAATAAATGTAAATTGTGTGCGCATGCTTGAGACATGACAGATGGTGTGACGCACGGCGCCAAGTCACATTATCAATAGTGTATCTAATTTGAATTTCACGAGAGAACCATAAATTATAATTTTTTTGAATAGGTGAAGTGGGAAATCTAAAGATTTGAGCTAAAAAAAATTTAAATATTTCAGAATAGCTTAACTTTGTATTGCGATATGACATTTAAAACTTTTATAATTTCAATATTGCCAATAACGAGACATAAGAATCTTCCTAAATAGGCTTGTTGAACTGTGGCTATATAAGTCGAGTTTTGCGAATTATATATTAAATTATTGAGTTATTGCTTGTTGCAGGGCTTTGAAAATTTATTTGAGTATATTAGGTTTGTTAAAGTGAGTTTCTCTATGTTATTGGATTGGTTTGATTGGGTACACTGAGTTTTCTTTGTGTGTATTTGTTTGATGTGTACTTAGGCTTTTTTGTGTAACCCAGTTTGCAGTTTGTGACTCTTTTCAGATTATCTGTTAAAAATTTACCGTGCAGTAACAATTACTTAGTTAACTGAAAAAGTATTCACATTTTTATCGTGATACTTTTGTTTAAAGTAGAAGAAAATATTTCTTACTTTAATAGTCGTGTGCGTTTCAGATAATTGCTTTGGGTAATTCCAAGCATAGATTCTTCATTACATAATTGAAAAAAAAAAGAGCAATTGGTATTTCCAGAGACAGTTTACTGTTTGTTGAATGATTGAAGTCATTGAGCTAGTTCATCAGTGTTGGCTGCATATTTTTTTATCCTTTGTGAATATGATTTCACATATACGCTTCCTCAGTCATAATTAAAAGACGTGTGTTTTATTGTTTATTGCTCTTTATATTTTTTTTACAAAATGGGCTTTCAGTGTCTGAATCTACCCAGGCTCTCTTTTCAAATGCTTCATGGTGTATTTGGATAATTATACACAGTTAATTCAAGCACCTTTTGATGTCAGTTTTTATTAAACCAAAAGAAAGATACTACTATATTAATATTTTCTTCTGATTTTATTAATGTTATTTTAACTGGCCCAGTTAAAATCTCTGAATATGGAATTAAAAAACTAATATGGTGTAATATCTGGTCAATGTTATACATAATTCTGTAACATAAAATGGTAGTCATAGTTTTAATCAATATCTTAATTAGTGGTTGACATGTACCAACAAAACTTATTGATAGAATCATAATCTAAATGTATGCAAGCACATATAGTATTTACAGACTTCCCATAATGGTGGACTAAAAATGAATGAAATTCCCAGATCTTTGTCAGGAAGGAAAGTTTTAAAGGCTACCATTATCTGGCAGCTTTATTTAATAAATAATTGGATTCTGAAACAAATTTGTAAATCAGTTTGTTTTGGCAGTGAATTGTCTCATCTTCTTGCTCATAATTGTTATGTATATAGTTAATTAAACTTGTGTTTGTCAGGCTGAATGGCTGAAGAGAGCAGATTGCTTTTTGTTTGTCAGCTATGTAATGGATAATTAAAATTTGACTGCAAGATCTTTTTTTTTTTTTTTAAATAAAATGTAACTAAGTTATCCCTTTATTGTTTCATTAGCTACTTCGTTGCCTGAAGTTTGTCTTTGAGGGCTTTAGGACATTTGGGTTGAAAGTCTCCATCTGGTTTTGTGTTAGCCTTAGTGAGATAAACAATAGTAATAAAAGTACAAAGTCTGAGACATGGACTCGCTGGGATTCGGATATGAGATTTTTCCTGATATTAGATCTGGAAAATTTTCGGATTTGGAAAATTTTCTAGATAAATATTTAAAATCTATTAAGATGACATGTAGAAATGATATAATTAAAAATATGAAGTAGTGATCTATGAAATAATGAAGCATTTATGACCCTAACAGAATTTTAAAAAATTCATTATTTGTTTGTTTTATTAAACATTTCTTTCAGTGTAAGTTGCTTCATTTTTTTTTTTTTTAGGCCAACGCTTTCTGTTTAATTTTGCAGGTAGACATAATTTCTTATTCAATAACAAAATTGCATTTTTCAGATCCACTAATTGCCATGCTGAAAATTCCCTTTAAATTGTTAATCAAAACTCAACAACCTCTCTGTCATTTTCTTTACTATCGGTAGTGGTAACCAGATTTTGAACCATACTACAGATTTCATTGTCTGTTAGTTAACTGGTGAATGGGACATTGTCATTGTAATTGGAAACTTCAGTTGTATCATCTTCATTTATTACTGTTTCTCCACAAATTTTGGTTTTTGTTTGCAGTATCTGTAAACCTTCAGATTCGTGGCTGTCATCATAAAGCTTAACTGGCATCTGTTATACACTGTTGATGTACGAGGTTGGGACTAAAGACATTGTTTCATTAAATTTTTCTTGCTTCTATCATGAGCTGATAACATTAAACCTGAGTTACATTTATTTATTTATTATACTTATGACTATTTACGACACATTTTCACACAGCTTAAAGTTTAACCGAGTCCTGATAAAATAAATTATTACATATGCTTAAGATATATCCAAGGCTAGTAGTAAACATTTTGCAGTCTGGTGCAGTTTCTGTAGATTTTAAATTTTGCTGCCATGTGCTTCCCTAAATTCTAAAAATTTTATGGTTTTTAATATGAGATTGTATGGTTTTATGTAATTTTATGGTTTTAATATGTGATAACACGTGGAAGAACACGCTGGTGCTAATGTACGATCATGTAGTGAGATATAAGAACACGTAGCGAGATATAAGAACATGTAGCCAGATTTTGGCAAGATATCTTGGCTGATTGGTGATTCAATCTTGAGGGCTGCTATAACAAAGAAGTACCAAAATCTCGTATACAAGTTTAGAGTGAATAAAATAAATTTTGAGGTGGTGGTAATTTGCCTCCACTCAAATGATTTCAAGCAATTTTGGATGCCAGAGATGTTCTTATGTTATATATTAGGTTCTGCCTGTTAAAACAAGAATTTTTTAAATTCCCCCTTATTTGTTTTGGTATATTTCTTCTACACTAGATATCGGTAGTTTGGTTTGTTGGCGATAATTGTCTGAGTTTTCATCTAACACTTTTTAAAACTGTAATGGCTATTTTTCATGATTGGATATGTCAAGAAATGAAGCGGCTATCCCATTTCTTCAAGCAAGAGAAGCTCTTCACAAAGAAATAACTACTTCGTGAAATAGTGACTTGAAGGCAAACTAGCTATGTAGGTTAATATTGTAGTATAGGATCTATTACTTTTATTATTTTTTTTTGATTGGCAGCACTAAAATTGTTGTTTTATCACGTTTTATACACATGTGAATTTGAAAATAGCATTTTAGTGGTGCTTTTTTGCTTTTTAATAAATAATTAACTAATTAAAAACAGTAGAAAACTTACTACATGTAACCTTCTCTCAAGCTGAAGTGCAAATGTCCAAACATGAACGTGGTTTGCTGGATCATGCATACCTTCTATAAGATTAATTTATTTATGGTATCAGGAGATGTGCTTGCCAGCTCCATGCTATCTCATTCTAATGTTAAAATCTACAAACACAACAAAATTGTAGAAACTAATAAAAGCAGAAATACAACAAGAAAAAATAAATTTGCAACAATGGATTCCCTTACAATAGGTTTTGGAATATTTTGTCATAAAAGTAGATTTTCTTATTGTAGTTTTTGATCATTCCATTTTTCATAGTGTCAGCCTAAAGGTACAAGGAAAGAAATATATCAGTATGGCTCTAAAAGTGTGGGAAATGGTCTTTATTGTAAGAATACCCACAATTATTGATTTTTTTAGATGTTTTTGTTATTTTGGACAACTCCTGTGTACTTTTAGTGAACATAATTGAATTATATAATTCCAGAATGGATTTTAGGGTTAATCTTTACTCTACGGTACCGCTTGGGGAATCATTTCTTTTTTGACGCCAAGATCGGCGCCACGAAGGATCGGCACCAATTTCAAGATGGTGCTGATCCTTCCACCCGCTACACAAAATCAAAGAAGAAATCAAACACTTACGTAAACTCGGTGTCCATATCCACATTGACATATTTTAACTTAAAAAAAAAAAAATCCCAGAATTGCACAAACTAGGCACTGTACACCAATTTAACTTTCTCCATGTACACATCGATCTATTTTCATGTAAACGAAATCACAAAGCTAAAACAAAGTTAAAATTATTGTGTTAACCAGAAAAAATTCGCCGCTGTCTTAACAAACAGAAACGAACAAATAACCAAAAATACACAAACGAAGAGTAATAAATAACCAAAAATACATAATTCATAACAAAAAATTAAATAGCAAATCTTTTAACAAAAATTAACACAGACACCAAAAAAAAAATATAAAATGTCAATTTTTAACATACTTTTTCTTCACATGCATACGCTAATGCTTTTCACCAACATCTCATTCATCCTCCATGTAAGAAATTCAATTAAATATTTGATCGTTTTGGCTCATCAGCTGTCAATGGTGGATAAATACGTATAATAGTGTCTAAGAAAGCTATAAATACGTTTTTTTTTCTCCTGCTCCTTCCTGTACCACACATATTCGCCCAAATAATAGTGCAAGCCGTCCTTTATTTTTCTCCTGTCTAAACCACATTTAACTGCGCTCCATGTTTCTTTTGTTTTATGTACTCCTTCCAGCAGTCAGAAATTATAGTCATATCCGGAAGAATATATTCATTTATAACACTTTATAAGCAAACTTTTAGACAACCCTTCAGGCACCACTTTCATAAAACATCACCCACGTGCAACCAAACACAGCATTTGAAAATCTGCAGTCCATACGAAAGGGTTACTATTAAAAAAATAGCCAAAATGTCAATTTATCACAACACATTTGGCGATATTCTCACAATTATATTTTCCCCAGGGCTAGTTTTATCAATATTATCAACATTAGGGTTACCAAAAAACCTATTTCACATAGCGGGCTTCCAGATTTCACGAGCAACCAATATCACTTGGCGATTTTTTCAGACAGAAACCTAGCAAGCCATACAGTAAAGATCAACCGATTTTAGTTTCAAGGTCATCAATGTTACTTTCAAGATCAACATCTAAGTTGTGCTGATAAATTTTAAAAATTAAAAAGGCAGATCTTAATTTGATTGATACAACCATCTGTATTTTAATATTAGCTGACTGCATGTAACCGGTTGACTTCGCCAGTGCATTTGCTTTTATATTTTCCTAGCTTGATATCGAAAAAGGAGCACTTGGAACTGAAGTTGAAACTAGATTAAAATATTAAATTACTCATAACAGATTACAAGCTTCGATTTATAATCTAAAATCATATGCACATTTATGAATTTGGACCCAATAACTGAAAAGTATCAAAGAGACTGATTAAAGAAAAGTAGCATTGCATTTACCAGTTTTGAATAATAATAGACTTTTCTTCATCAGTAGCTGCTCTCAAGGTTATACCATTAGATAACTATTTTTGCCTATTTAACTGGCTACAGGTCGTATTGATTTATGACACGATTGAGTACTTTTCTGTTTTTCGGACCTGATTCAGAAATGTATGTATGCACAGGTTTTGTACAGTCCTTAAGAGCCCTTAGAAACCCTTAGTTAATATGGAATCGATTTTTGGCAGTCCTTAATTTCGGCCAAAATCAACAGAAGGTGTTTAATTTTAATCATCTGAAATTTCTGTCTGATTTTACAAATGCCATTTTGAGTGTTCTAAGTTTACGGCTGCCATTTTGAGTGGGGATTAGCATTTTGGAGGATTATTTTTTGCAATTTGCTGACAAATGGCTACGATTTCAATGAATTTGTGGGTTATTGTTTGAATTTGTTCCTGAGCTATTTGAGTTTCTGGGCAAGAAGTGAAACATAAGCATTTCGAAATTCTTTCTTTCTTTCTTTTTTTTTTTTTAATGAGTAAATTTTAAAGAACCTTTCCTATTTAGGGATGTGAATTCTTTTATTAAATAGTTCTAAATTTGGCGATAGATTTCTACAAAAAGTTTTTATTAAATATCTCTGAATTTTTAGACCTTTTTTTTTTAAATATTATAACATTGGTAAATTTCATTAAATTAAGCATAAAATATTTAATACTACTAGATGAATTTTACACAGTTGATTTTATTTCAAATTTGATTTATAATTATGTTTGTTAAATTATGTTTAATAATAATGCGTTCTAATTACAGATCTATTTTATTCTTAGGATGGTATTACAAAAGTGAAGCTCAGGTATATAGATAACTTTAATTTATTCATTTCCCATTTGCTAGCAGGTCTTAATTTTTTTTTCAGTAATGGTCTTTAAAGTACTTGATTTTCATGTGCAGAAATGTGTACAAACCGTGTATGCATGCATGTATGTATATATGTGTGTGTTTACACATATACATATGTGCATACACCCACACACCACACACATTATGCGCATTTATGAATCCGGTCCCAAACAGAAATACCATCTCTTCTTCAAATAGTTGCTGTGCGTAAGTGAAATTTGAGGTCAAAATCTAAACCAGTAGCATACTGAAGGTCACAAAATGATGAAATTATGAGAAGTTAAATTATATGACAGCAAAAGAAAATGAACCATATAGTCTAAGAAATATGAAGAGAATAATTGGTTTCTAGTGAAAAGTAATCATTTCTGGCTTAGTGCAGTCTCAGTGTTTAATGAATGTTACTGTCCAGTGCAACCGCACCTGCTGTGCATAACAAATGATACAATTTATATATACCAGGCCTTTTTTTTTTAATTGTCTGTCTCATTTATTTTATGCGTATCTTTGAAATTAATTTGACTTGTGTGTGTATGAATCTTATTTGTGTATTTGTTTCACTTATGGTAAACATTTGTATAATTTTTTTTTCCAGTTTCAGAACACTAAAATGATAGCTGATGGCGGCTATCTTGTTGGCGATGGCTCGTGGGAGCTTCATATTTTGGTCACAGATTTGCAGGTTGAAAGAACACTCAGGGTTAAAGGTGACCTCCATATAGGTGGCGTAATGCTCAATTTAGTTGAAGAGCTAGGTATATCTATACACATCCTGTGATATTTTATGTTTTATTGATACATCTAAAATTGTGGAATGTTTTATTATATCAAAGTTTGCCATAAAAAACATGTTCTTTTGTTAGAATATTTCCCCAAACATCAATATCTGTGTATTAAAAATTATTATGGTACTAATGTACTTTTGCAAGTACCTTAGTAGAAATCTTTAAAGTTTCAAAATGCATCCAACTCTGGTAATCATGTACATAAAATTATTCAGGTAACCATGCTTATGACACATATTCAATATCCAAAGTTGCCATTTTCGTACTATATGTCCTTTTTGTTATATTCCAAATTCCAGTGTTTTTTTATGAGTAAAACAAGATATTTTTTCTTAAACTTGGTTTTATAATATGTGCTTGTGGGATTTTCTTACAGTAAAAGAAATTGCAGGAATACAATATTTTGTGGTAAAATCTCTAATGGAACAGTGCTTTAAATCCTTTCTTGAAGCAATTGTTACAAAATTGCCATCGCAGCAAAAACCCATTTGTAACTAGGTTTGCTAACTGTTATTTTAAAATAAATGTGTAATTGAAATGTAAAATATTCATGTTGTGTATACTTTTTTTACAGTAAAAAGTAATTGTTCTTCTTCTTTCATAAAATTCACCAAATTGTGCTGAGGTGGTTTTGATAATACATAAATACTGTTATTTTTTCAGGAAAGTATCAAATTTAGAACTTTTTTCCCTATTATCTCATGTTTTAAAATTAGGTTATCATTGAATTCAATCAAAAAGACTTACCCTGCTACAGAAAGTCTGTTATAAAATCTGTTATATTCAGAAATGGAAAGCTGTTTATAAATATTTTAATATTTAAAAAATCAGTTGTTAATAAAATTATGTAAATGACAGCTTGGATGGTCATTTGAAAAGAAAAGTTTGTCAATTCTGAAAATTTGGTATGGTTGATTAGCATTTGAGATAGCTGCACTTTGCGCATATTTTGTGTAAGTGTTTTAAAATACATTGCTCTTATAAGTTATTTATTATAAAGGATATTGTTAAAATCATTGTTATGAACCTTATGGTTATCTAATAATACCGAGGAACAACTTAATTTAACTAAAAGGACTGATCTAAGTTTTGCTCATCATGTTGTGAATTACTTGCTTTTGGATTTGAAAAAACGCATAATATATGACATATATATTTTTAATCTCCATAGATGTGGCTATTGATTGGTCTGATCATGCACTGTGGTGGCCAAAAAAGAACATGTGGCTCTGCCGAACGCGTTCCACTTTGGATCAGTGTGGAATTCAGGCTGATGCACTTTTGCATTTTACTCCTATGCATAAATATCTGAGGCTGCAGTTACCAGATTTAAGATTCATTGATATAAAGGCTGATTTTTCTGCCAAAACATTTACTGCTGTCAAGAAACTCTGCAAAGAACTTGGTAATATATTTTAGGTTTATTAAGAAATCATTGGAAAAAAACTTACAAAATGATCCTTCAAATTTAAACTTAACATAGGACAAATGCATTGAATAGGTATCCCTGCAGTGGGAAATTTCTAGATATTAGTAAGTGACAAATATTTGTTATCCATATGTTAAATGTATTTTAGATGTGCATTGGTATAAATGTTTGTAGTGATTCTTTGTAGTATTTGGTATATATTACCCCGTGTGCATAGTAACGATGCCTAGTCCTCAGTTGCGTAGCTCAGGCTACAGAATTTCTTTTCTAATTTCCCAGTTGCATAAATTTTCGAGTGTGAAAAATAAAACTTAATGTTGAAACAATTCCGCAGCAGTATATGAGTTATCTATTTCTAGCTTTTTTCTTTCCTCTTTTAAATTTTACTGCTGCTGCAAAGATGTGATTTTCTTGAATATCATGTTTAACTCTTTGACTACTAACAGAACGTATATGTCTTATTAAAAGTTTAAAAATTACTGCTGTGTTAAAATGTAGTTAGAATCTCCTGAATTTTTTACCCCCTCTCTTGAATGTTGGGGATCATCTTCCAATAGTTGGAAAATCAAGATGCCACTGTGCTCTTTGTACACAAATGAACATAGAGAAAAGAGCAAATGTGAGTTGCCCAATGTGTAATGTTGAGTTATGCAAAGAATGCTTTGCCCTGTACCATATGATGTAAAATCTATTCCATATAATAAAGTTTTCCAGAATGGTAAATTAAATTCCAGACTGGTCCAATCCAGGTGTGCTTGTAGTAAGTCGATTGCTACGTGTCGGACATATGTATCCCATCATTAACTATGGCTGGGACATTGTGTCTCAGGATTTTTCTTAAAAACCATTTGTCAAAAAAATCCCAACTGCTAAATACCTTATTTATGACATATTTTGTTCACTTGGATAGAAAACGGGATATTATTATTATTATTTTTTTTACAAATTCATGGTCAAAGGAATAATTAAAGAGAGGAAGAATTTGCTATTTTAATGAAATGTGGCTCATAAAACTGAAAAATCTGTGCATTTCTTTTTTAGTTTTTAAAATAAGTACAAGTAAGTATAATAATAAATAATAATAATACAAGTAAGTACTAATTATCATTGCTCACGAACAGCATGATTATTATATATTTTAATAAATGTAGATTGTTTCATTAGGTAGTAGTTTTTTTAAAGAATCAAATATATTTTTCTCTTCATTTAAAGAGAAACAGGATGTTTTGTTTTCAAATGATCTTTGTTTGTGAAATTCATATTGGTGTTATTTATGAAAACACAACTTTGCAGCATGTAACATTTTATGTAAGCTATCTTTATGTGGGATATTGCATTTTCCTAGTGAGTAAATGATTACCAAAATAACGTTTTTCTTTACTAACTTTTTAAAACTCTGACTTTTTTTGGGTCCAAATTTACTGCTGATTATCTTTTACTGAGGGGGTATTTTTGATATTCTGTGTTTGTAAATACACTGGTGTGCAAAAATTAAGGACGAAGTCAAAAAATTAGCATATCAGCTGAAGAGGCAGAGCGGACAAAAAGACCAATCAGGAGATTAAGTAAGGTGATGTACGGTAGCACATGCGCAGATATGCAGGTAGACGTAATGGGGGAGTGTCTGAGTAGTATAAAGCATGTTGTCGGTGTAAGATCAGTATCTCTGGCAAAGAGATTGCACGCCGTATAGCAGTTAAAATCACACCGAGTTGCTGCCTCAGCGAGAAATGGCAAATAATCAATCTGTTAGACGACATCTGGATGCTTTTACCCGAGGTCGAATTATTGGGAAGTTGGAGGAAGGCCGCAGTGTGACAAGTGTGGCTGCAGAGTCCGAAATTGCTCGCAGCATCGTTTCACGACTTTGGAGACAATTTCAAACTACAGGAACAGCTATCCGGGAGTTTAGTAGTGGTCGTCCACAAGGAACCACACCCACAGATGACCGGTATATTGCCTTACAGGCCAGAAGAAACAGGCGGCAGACAGTGGGAGAAATCGCTAGACACACAACACAGACGACTGGACGACCGATATCGCGTTTTACCGTGGCCAGAAGACTGCACTGTGGTGGTCTGTTTGCACGACGCCCTGCACGGTGTGTACCTCTAACGCCTGCCCATCGGAGAAGGCGTTCTCTGTGGTGCCGAGAACACCGGAATTGGAGAGACAATGAATGGGAACGAGTACTCTTTACAGATGAGAGCAGATTTAGTCTGAGTTGCGATTCTAGTCACATACACATCTGGACAGAGCGGGGAACACGCAATAACCCTTTCAACATCATCAAAAGGAACTGTTTTGGAGGTCGCGGAGTTCTCGTTCGACCAGACATAATGCTTGGTAGCCGGATCGACCTCCATATCTCTCAAGGAGGTTTGTCACCTGGGACTGCTATTGTAACGAGGTTCTTCTTCCTTACATGTGTCTTTTCACAAGGGCTATGGGTCCTCAGTTCCTCTTCATGGACGACAACGCTCCACCTCATCGCACAGTTACTGTCGAAAAGCTGTTGGAGAGTGAAGATATTGAACACACGGATTGGTCGGCAAGGTTTCTGGATCTAAATCCCGCCAAGCATGTACGGAACTTACTAGGGAGACCCGCGGCAGCACGTAACTTATCGCCAGTAACGATTCCGAAACTGCGATTGGTGCTACAAGAGGAACGAGCAGCAGTGTCTCAACAGCTCATTAACAACCACATATCCAGCATGCACAAATGATGTGAAACCTGCCTAGTAGTCAGGGGAGATCATATCCCCTATTAAAGACCGGATGTTTCTTGCTGGACACCCATCACAGGGATGTTTCGGCCTTCAGTCGCATTGCGCTCCATGCTACTTTTTCAATAAAGCTTCTTTTTATCCCTCTGATTTCTCTTTTAGTAAGTGTTGCTTACATTACTCATGTCCTTACGTATTGGGGATCTTACGGTGTTAAACGTGTTGATTTGGAAAGCTTTTGTACAAAGTTATATTGAAAAAACCGTCTCTATATAAAATAATATAAAAATATTATAAAAAATACAATAAAAAATATTTTTTTATTCACTAAGTTAGTGACTTATTTGGCTTTGTTTTTGGTTTGACAGTAATTGTATATTTGGATCAAGCTTCGTAACACACAGCTTTAATTGATCCTCTAAATGTGCATCTGTAATTTGTGTTCTTAAATTTGTTTTTATTTTTGACGTGAGAGAAAATGTTGTCTTGCAACAGTAGGTACTTCCGAAGCAGGAAAGTAAACGGCGAGCATATTCTCGAAGGCATGGATATTCAACAGCATTTTTCCAGATTTCTATGGGATCCTTTTTAGTGTTAAAAAGGGATTTGATGATACTATCTTCCCCTAAATCAATTAACTCCATTTGTATTTCTGCAGGAGCCTCGGATATATCTATTAAATGTGGTTCAAATGCCAGTTTCATAGCAGGAGTGTGCTCGTCAAAATCAGAAAATCTATTAATATACTCTTCTATTAAACAATCCAAGACACCTACACATTCATCGATTATTTTATTTTCACAGTTCTGCTCATTTAACATTTTAGCTAGCTCCAGGAAGTGTGCAGATATTTCCGATCGACAAAGCAATGTTTTGAAAAATGATAATTTTTTTCTAAACGCTTGGATCTTTTGCCACATTTCATAAATATACCTCGTTTCACCTAGCGGGCAAATATTTAAATTGTTTTGTTTTGTCATCATATCAGACAAAAATGCATGGTTTCTGAAAAATATTTCATCTGATAGATCACATTGTTTTCCTTGTTCTTTATAAAAGTTTAAAATTTGTCGTCGTAAAGACAAAACTTTTATCAAAACCTGACCTGTTGATAGCCAGCGAACCTTGCAGTAGTATGGTAGGTCAACACTATACGTTTCCTCATCTAAAGAGAGCATCTGCCGAAATTCACGATGACGCATTCTATTTACGCGAATATAGTTGACAATGGCAATGGTTCTATCCAGAGTGTCTTGCAAAATGGTAGATTTTGCGCAAAGATTTTGCTGATGCAAAATGCAGTGAAATGATATCAATTTTTTTCAAGTTTAAGTTTTCCTTTTTTAACAAAGCAACGAATCCTTCTTTTTTGCCTCTCATGGAAGGTACGCTTTCAGTGCAGACACTGACTAAATTACTGACATTCAGTTGTAATTTATTACATACTTCTTTGAAGTTTTCGAAAATATCGGCTCTGCGAGTTCTTCCAGTTAGTGTACCCAACGCAAGTCGTTCTTCGTAACACTGAAAATCTTTAGTTATAGCACGAATAAAATATAAAACTTGTGCCGAATCTGTTTTATCAGTGCTTTCATCTAAAGCAATTGAAAAATAAACATCTTCATTTTGTATAATTGTATGAAGTTGCTCTGTTACATTTTGCGCTAATTCGTGCTGTCGATCTGTTACAGTTCTTCTTGAAAGAGGTAATTGTTTGTATTTGTCGACATTTCTTGGATCTAACATACTCGCTGCTTCAACAATACATTCTTTAATTATTTCAATGTCACTAAATGGTTTGCCCCTTTTTCCAAGTATATGTGCTATTTTATACGTAACAGCAACTGCAGCAGAATTTTGATTTACAAAGGCACTAAAAGATGCCACCTGATGATGCTTCTCATTTTTCAACTTTTGAGTGCAGCTTTTCGTGATTCACCTTCTAAAGCGAAATATTTATGTTCTTTATGAGTCAAATAATGTTTATTTGCATTCGCTTTTTTTAAAGTATTTAAAACTGTATTGCACAACAAACACATCATTTTATCTTTCTCAGCAGTAAAGAAAAAATCTAACTCCCATTCTACATTAAATGTTCTGTTTTCATCACCTAATTTTTTTCTCTTACTATTTGACATGATGGATAAAAAAACGAATATCAAACAATATCTTTAATAAAGTGTGTACTTTCTAGAAATACAATAAAACCGTGTACCTGTTATAAGCACGCACTGTTAACTACAGTTTGCTGAAGATCGCAACAGGGAAGCGTTGAGAGATGCGAGTCAGAGAAGCCAAAGCAAGGTGTGACACTCAAATGGGAGATCTGAAACCGAGTTTTGTTTACTTCTTAGTTGGCGCTGCTAGGTGGGGGCCAGAGCCTCGCTCATGCGTGTTAGAGTCCGTTTCAAACTAGTATTCTGACGTCATGTTACAATATGACTGTCTTTGGCGGGATTTTTCGCGCAACTGTCATGGCGTTGATGTACAATAGTTGTTTGAAACGAACTCTACCATTTTGTACTAGGTGGCAAAGGGCCGCACAAGAACCTCGCGGAAGCCGCATCCGGCCTCGAGGCCGCAGGTTCCCCACCTATGGCTTATGGTATTAAATGTGTTGATTTGGAAAGCTTTTGTACAAAGTTATATTGAAAAAACCGTCTCGTCCTTAATTTTTGCACATCAGTGTATATTATCCTTATTAGAAGACGCAGCAATGTCAGGCAAACAGTATCGATGTACCATGTAGGCAGAGGTGGATTAACCATTAAAAGAAATAAGCATGTGTTTAGGGATAAAGAAAAGGGGTGTCATGAAAATGTGTTTAGGATTCAGGAAAAGGGGGCACCATAAAAATTTCTTATTTCTGGTTTTATTGTGGAATATGTGGGGCAACTAAATCAAGGCTGAGAGTGAAGGAATAGAGAAGAAATAAGCATAAAAGATATACAGGTCCAAAGTCCATTAATATTTGAAAATTCAATAATTCACAGAATATTGCAGGTAGAGAGGTAAAAACTGACATACATGCTTGAAATGACATGGGGTTTTATTGAAAGGTGAAGGGGGGAAACTCAAAAATGGTGGCTGATAGACACCTGTTGGAAGGTATGACTTTTATGCAGGATGCCACTCCATCCCATATTGCTACACATGTGCAATATCTGTTGCACACATGATGTGGTGAGGATTGTGTGCTGAGCCACCACTTCCATCATGCGTGGCCTTTCAGGTCCCCAGATGTCAGTACGTGTGATTTGTGGCGTTACCTGAAATCGCGTCTATCGCTATCATCCAATCTCATTAGGGATGCTAAAAGACAACATCCGACGGCAATTTCTCGCCATATACTGTAGTGCCGTTCACAACATTGTCCCCTGACTGCAGGTATTATTGATGAATGACAGCCGACATGTTGAACATTTGTTGTAAAAAAATTTTATTTGCTAAAAAAGTCAATTGTTATGCTAATTATTGCTTTTGTTACCTTATGAAGCATCATCTGTTGGCTGCTTTAAGCACTTTTGTTTGTTTTTGATAAAACCCTATGACATTTCAAGCATGTCAGTCAGTTTTTACCTCTATATCTATATTAGCCTGTGAATTATTGAATTTTAAAATGTTAATGTACTTTCAGGTCACCCTGCATATGGGAGCAAAATCTTTTAAGTCTTAGAGCCTCTAAAATTTTTAGTCCAGGCCTTGTGTGTAGTCTCTTTGATAATGTAGAGTATTTGTGTTTAAATGTTTCTAGATGTCAGTGAGATTGCATAATTTCTGAAGTTTAGAACAATTCTGATAGACTATGTAGTAATTTGCGTGTCATATTTAAATTTTAAATTGGGGGATATCTATAAGTAATGAATAATCTTGTTGAGACAACCTATGGAAAAATTTAAATTATTTGCATTGTTTAAGAAAAAGAGAAAATCAGTTTTTGAAGAATTTGCACATATTCTATTGTAAAAATAATGCCTACTACTTTCCAGGTGTTAAGCTAAAATCTGAGGATCATATTGTGAGTTTTGTTTTGTCCTGCAATTTTGTCTTCTATTAAGCTGTGAAAGTGATTGATAAAAAAATGTCTGCATGATTTTCCAGCATTAAAATATTGATTTTCTGGACTTTTTTTAATTATGTAATTGCTTAATTCAGTTCTAGCAATAATTAATAATTATACTGTATTCAATTTTGATTATTTGTTGTAATTAATACACCAATAGCTATATATAATCCAGATCCTGGACAATACGAAGTAAGAAATTTAGACATCTAATATTCGTAATGATTTAATATCCAGATTTCTAGAAAACCAAAACTTTTTTTTAACAAACCTAGGAAATAATAATATAAAAGTAGGAGGGCAGCAGGTGTGGAGTAAAAACATTTTTTTTCTCTTGACTGGCTGAGACTCCTGTATATCACGTTAATGATAATACATTGGTTAACAGATGCTTGTATTATAACTGGCATTCAGCTGTTAATTCTTAGCAACTCTTTCCATCTGTTTCAGTTCATCCCATAAAGAGACCTGATGGGATGGGAATTATCAGGAAGTTTCCTAAGGATAATCTGAGAAATAAAATAAAAAAGAGGGGCACTTTTAAATAAAGAAGGTGACAAATTTATTACATGGAGAAAAGATGATCTGATCAATCACAGGAGTAAGTTTGGCTGCAGAGGAAGGTGGTTATCTAGGTTCGGATGGTGTGGTTTCTGAAGACGGCTGGGCACATGATCTCAAGAAGCAACCATAAGCTTGAATTACTACCAGTAAAGAGGAGCACAACAAGTCATTTTATTAACTTAATGCTTTGTGGATTAAATAAAATAGAATAAAAACTGCACCAGCACATTTTAACACCTATAATGATCATGCCGTATCAGATAAGCGAAATTCTATTGACAATAGTGTAGTTTCTTAGAAAACAGATTTAAATATTTCTAATGTATTTTGGCAGATTAGAACTGTTACTGCTAGAAAGAATTTCAAGCAGGTTTTACTTTACAGTATGGATCTTGTTGTAAGCATAAAAAGAAAGAGTATTATTAAAACTAGGATTATAATGTGTGCTGTATAAAGAAAATACGGTGTAATTAATTTTTTTTAAAAACAACTTTTTATTATAATATTCTTTTTTTTTATAAATTATTTAATTTTTAAATCTATAAACTTGTGCTGTTTGTTTTATGACCATGTACAGAAAGATGCAGAGTTCATGCATATTTTCATATAAAGCAGTGTAATTTTACAAAAAATTTGTAAGGTTTTTTTGGGCAGTAAAATCCCCAAAATTTAGAAATCAGAGATATTGCATGGGCCTGTTACATGAGGTATAGATTTCCTAAACAATTTTAGTTTCCTCCTTTCTTTTCTTCATGAAAACTGAAAAAATGGCCATTAGGTATCTTTGAAGAAATGTTATGTGTTGGGCTTTAGAATACCTTAATTCAGCTGTGATCCTAATTATATCATAGACTAAATTTTACAGCATCAAGAAACTGAAATTTTGACTTCTGTTACTTTGTTTTAGGTATCAGGCATCCGGAAGAGTTATCTCTGTGTCGTCCTCTTACGTCCGAGCACCTGAAGCGAAATTATGCTCGAGGAGTCGGATGCACGCCACGTCAACGCAGTAAAGTATAAATCTCAGTCAGAACAATAATAATAAATCAGATGGCTTTTTGAGTCCTGACACATCTGCATCCTCTGCTGGCACCCCTTTGAATATGGTATGTAAAATAAAAAAAAAGAATCATGTTTATTAAAAACATTCTTTTATGAATGCCAATTTTGCCAGTATATTCATTGATATGTATACCAAGTCTTAGAGTAATTACATTGAACCATGGTTGATGCTGATCAATGACTCTGGGGATGCAAGAGGTTCGCAATAAAATGTTTGGGGTACACTGTGAAAATTCGAAGATTCTAGATCTAGTAACAGAGCTGCTAAATGAAAACACAGTTATGTTTTAATTCTAAGGCCAGGTGACAAAATTTGGTTCATGATTCGTATTTGTATCTCTAATGAATAGAACTGAGACACTGTCACCATAAATTTTGAATTCATCCCCCCCCCAGTAAGGAAGAGTTGATTGAAATCCTTGAATGGCAGTTTTTAGATGTTCATTTCAAAAAGCCAGTGCTTAGTTTTTGGATTATAATGTAGAAGTAACATTTTTATCAAAAATTGCAATCCATATATTTTATCTTTTATAATAAATTATGAAATTCATTTTTTATTTAAAAAGAATAACTATAGGAGCTGGCTAAATGTTAAAGATAATAAAGTGTATGTATCCATCCTAACAGAGTAATCCCAACCATAGTTGAAAAGTGCAGTGCAAGCATAAACAAGCACATCTCGCCTGATTATCTAGTAAAATGTTTATAATTTGATAAAGTTTATATTTTTTATTCTTTTCTTTCTTTTACTAATTACACAATTAAATGTATGTATATTTATAAAATAAAATGTAGCATGCGGCAATGAAGTAGCTTTTATTGATTAAAATAAACCTGCAAATGTTCATAAAAATTATCATTTGGATACTTTGAAGTTAAATGGATTTTAATTTGTATTAGTTAAGATACATTATTAAGAAAATAAACTAAATATTTGAATTATTAAGTGAGCTTACTGTTTTTAATTGTTTATTTTATTTTGCATGTTTGTTAAATTTTAAGGGTAAATTTGAAATATTGATGCTTGCTGAGTGCCAGCACTCTTATGCACTGGGCTGTGCATAAGAGTGTTTTAAAGATAAATTATAAGTTCTTTTTATGAGAAATGTTACTTTTAGATCCTTTCAATTCATTGGGAATTTGACTATATCTAGAAATTTATTTTGCCAGAACATGATTTTGCAAATGAAGTAATTATGTACTGTAGCTTTCAGTTTATGTACTGATATAAGGGAGTATTTCAAATATATATATACATGTCTAGAAAACGTACGAAGCTTAAGGTTGAAAACTAGTTCTGTTCATATATTGAGATAGTTATGCAACATATATCGTCAAAGTGTAATTGATAAATTATGCCTAGTAAGGCATTACTGCCATCAAACAAAATGTATTGTGTGTTGCATTGCATATTTACATCTTCTCTGTCCCCCGCAAAAAAGAGGAAAGTTGTCATTTTAACTTAAGAGTGTGGACAAACTCCTTATACTATATAAGGCTCTAGTGTAGAATTGGGTGCCCTTTCAAATTGGCGAAAAATTTTGTTCCGTTTTGGCGATGAAATCCCATTTCTGGTTACCATGAGAGTTTTAACATGGTTTTAGCTTGATTTATTTAATTGAAAATAAATCGATGTGCACATGAACAAAGTCAAGGCAATGTGCAATGACTAGTTTTTGCAATTCTCTGATTTTTTTTTTTTAAGTGAAAACAGGTCGATGTGTACATGGACGCGGAGTTTGTGAAATTCTTTGACTTCTTGTTTTGGTTTTGTGTAGCGGCCATCTTGAAATTGTGCCTTATTGGCGCCGATCTTGGCGTCAAAACAGAATCGCCAAAAAACAAGGGGCACCCAATTGTAAACTTTTACCCTATATAATATCACATATAGTTCCCTGGAGGGTGAAATGGTAAAAATCCTGTTTATCGTCAAAGCAATTATAAATTAGTTTAACTTAATGTGTTTAGGGCTGAAAGATTTGTATAAAATGTAGTACTGAAGTTATTTGACTGCTGCATATTGTGGTCTTGTAGAGTATCATTTAAGTTTCTAACCAGTTATTTTAATTTACTTTTCTGTCAAGCCTCATTTTCATTTCCCTCCCAGAATGTTAATTTCTAGTGCATGCAATATTCAAATTAGGTAGAAGTAAGGAAGTATATATAGAAAGGTTTTGGAGAATGAAATCGAGCGTGTTCTGCATGCTTGATGGCCACATTGCTAACTTTGATTCTCAAGTGATCAATTTGGTAGCAGTTTGATTTTTCATGCCATAAAATTGGTGAAAACTGAAGTAAAGTAGATGAGCAAATTTGGTCCTATTAAGATGTATGGCTAAATTGCTTGTTGTCATTTGTTTATAAAAGAATATGCAAATCTATATATTTGTAATAAACGTTTGATTGCAAGCAATTTGCCTAGTCTTGGTAGTCAAGCAGTGTAAGTAAAGTGTGAGGGTGAATATATGAATGCCATTTTAAATGCATTCACAATCCAACTTGTGTTTGCCCACCAGCGGCCGAGCGGTAAAGACGCTGAACACTGGTAGTTCGGTCTGAGGTTCGAATCCCGCGAACTGGCTGGCTGCATGGGCGTTTTCGTGGTTTTCCCCATGTATAACGTGTATACGAGCCATTTCCCTTAGAAAATCCTCCACGAAGGCATCCCTCCCCTTTAGGGAGATAGCCCTCGTGTGCTTTGCCATAATTGAATAACCCAATAACCCAACTTGTGTTTAATGCATTCGCAATCCAACGTACAACACCAATGCAGTTATTTTTTGATTAATTCTTGAGCTGTCATTAATTGTATGATAACCTCATAACTGATGTTTAACTTTGATCATGGCTTGAAATTATTGTTGCAGAAGACTGTTATATAATATAATGAAATAATCTGTTATCATGCATCATTACTGAGATTTCACTAAACAAGAATGAAATAAACAATTGTAGTGTTCTTGGTTGCGGAAACTCAGTGCTGCCAACAATATTCAGAGCACTTGTTCAGGCATTCTCCCCCCCCCCTTGAGAAAAACATCTGCCAATTATATCTAGTTTATCAAATACAACCAGTGTTTATAGTGTTTTGGCCACACAACCAATGCACTTATAATATTTGTTCAGACCTTTTCCTATCTTGATGAATGAACATAGTGTGCTTGTAAGGGTCTTTTGTTGTATTAACTTAACAGATGGCATATGCACCACAACGAGGGCTTACGTCTTGTCCCGACATTCCTTGGAAACAACTGTGCTCAGTTGCAGCTCTGTAGTACCCTGTATGGTCTCTTCTGTGTCTGTAAAATATTCAAGATTATCGAATCGCCCGTCCCGTCTGAGTTACAGTCAATGATAGTTTTTTGTTAGGTAGAAACCTGTCTGCTGCAGAGAATCACTGGTAGATTTGTGAAGTTTACGGAGCTACTGACATGAATGAAGGTGTGAAATGTTAGAGACTTCAAAGCTGGTCACGACAACGTCCATGATGATGAGTCCCGCTCCAGTTGCCCATCTGTGATCACAGACAGTATGTTGGCTTCAGTTGAAATGAAAATTCTTGAGAATGGATGCTTCACCATAAGCACTCTTTCAAATGAATTTTCTGAAGTGTCTAGGTCAGTGCTGTATAAGATCGTTTCTGAAAAGTTAAGGTTTAAGAAACTGCGCTCCCGTTGAGTCACTAAACTCCTGACGGAGGACCACAAAAACAAAAGATTTGAATGTTCACTGAAGTTTTTTACTTGTTATAACGAAGAAGGTGACGCCATATTGAGGCAGGTCATAATGGAAGACGAAACATTTTCTTGTGTCACACCAGAATGGAAACAATAGAGGATGGAGTGGAGACACACCCACTCTGCTGTAGACTCTGTTCCAGTGCAAGATCATGGTGTCTATGCTTTGGGATAGGCATGGCGTTTTGTTGGCCTACTTCGTGCAATGTGGAACCATCATAAATGCAGTAGAATAAGGCCAAACCTTGCAAGAGCTACATAGATTCAAAACAAAAGACTCAGCATGCTGACAGATGGAATTTTTCTATTCCATGACAGTGCAAGGCCTCATGCCACAGCTCAGACACAAGCTTTACTCGACTCTTTTGTCTGGAAAGTTTTGGATCCCCCCTACATCCCAGACCTTGAACCGAAAGATTTTCATCTTTTCCACTATCTCAAACATCATCTTGGTGGCAACCACTATAACGATGATGAAGACATGAAAACGGCAGTGACCTCTTGGTTATTGGAGCAGACAGCAAGTTTTTATGAAAAGGGTATTCAAAATCGAATTTTAAGGTATGATAAGTGTTTAAACAAACTTGGCAACTGTGTTGAAAAATATAGAAACGTATGTAGAATCTGAAAATAAATTTGGTTTTTGAAAATTTTCTTTTGTTTGGTTTTTATTTTCAAACAGCCCTTACTTAAAAAACACCCCTCCTATTTACAGATACTATGTATTCATTTGAGACAACAAAAGGAAGTATATCATGAGACAACATTTTAATGAGCCATTCTTTAGAATTAAAAAGTATAATATATTTTATCCAAGCCTGTAATAGGTTTAGCATTACTTTCAGATTGACTTTCTGAATGAAATGTAAAAGGTATATTAAAATCATTGCAATATTTATAAGCTGAACTACTTGAATTTATTTTTCCTCTAATTATTAAAAAAAAAAACTTTCTTTAGTCATGGACTGATGGAAGAAGTTATTCACCTGCAACTGCTATGTTCAATGGTTCTTCGTCCTTTCTCAATTATTCTGCAGATGGTAGTGCTTGTTCTGCGGATCTTCCCCTTGCACACAGCCCGAAAAGTCCATCAGAAGAAGCCAAGCAGGGAGTTTTACGTCCCAAGAGTTTGGCTGAGAGGGCTCGTCTCAATGCTGGGTTAGTATTAGATCATCATTCGTAACATTGGATAACACCGGTATATTTGCATAAAATGATGCATTATAGTGTTTCTGCCAAAAACAGTAATTAAGAAATTTTGTCAAACATGTATATCATTTTTAAATATGTATTTTTAATTGGTCATTATTCTTATGAGCTTATTATTCTTATTTCATTGCAGTGTATTCAGAAAGTTCACTTAGGATTGTATTATTGATCTCATGCATTTAATTACAGCTGGTTTAGGTGCAGAGTATCAGAGTAGATTCAGACAAATAGAGTAACTGTAAACAAGAGCCAACTTATTTTAAGATTTTTGTAGATGAGAAATTTCAGTTAGTGAAATGTTATGCTTAACAAATAATTCAACAAGAATTTCATATGTTGCTCTCGAAAGTGGATTGGGTACGTGGTGTTCTCGCAAGTTCAAGAATAATATGAATAACTGTGATTGGAAATTATGTTAAAAGTAAAGATTAAAAAAAAGAGGGGCCATATATGAATCTAGAACAGCACACGAAAGAACTACAGTTGACAAAAGACAGCAGTGACTGATGTTTTTTCTATAGGGAAAGCTAGACAGCAATATGACTGAAGCATGAATAAAAACTATATAAATATTTTTTAGCAAATTACTCAAATTTGGAAAAAATTTTAATAATAATATCTGAATTAAAGAATTATGTTAAAAACTTCTCTTCAGATTTTGATTTTATGTATAGAACTTCTAAAGAGGAGTGCAGTGGAGCTCATGTTTTATTGGAATACAGTTTGAAGACCAGTGTTCAATATTAATGTTTGTTTTTGTTCTCAGAAATATTTATTGCATTAAGTACTAGTTGTCATGAGGGTATTCTCTGTACTTTTATATTATTTATTTAAAAGAGGAGGTGTTCACTGTACTTTTATATTTTGCATTTGTGTCCTTAAAATGTAAACTAAGCTTTAGTACTCCTGATTTAATTTGGCCATTTCCTCCCCCTTTGATATCCAATATGAGTGAGCTTTATACATACCAACATTTGTTTTTACAAATGTCTAAATAATTCTGTGCATTGGTCTGTTTATTATCCACATTGCAAATTTGAGTATTTGCTAAAAAATATTTTCATCTGTGCTTCAGTTATGTAGTTTTCTATCTTTCACTGTAGAAAAAACAATGGATTCAAATCTTATTTTTGACACATAGCATATGTGCAATTATTACCATTTAATTGATTTTCAGAACAAGAAGTATGATTGAATTATAACTGTGATATGGGTTTGCAGTATCATTTAGCACCTTAACTGATTGATATCTTTGTAGGTTAAGAAAGTCTTTTTTTGTAGATATTTATATTTTTGTGTTGTCGTCTGCATTAAATAGTCTCTTAACTGATGTACAGTGAAATCTCAGTTTTATGAAGTGCTACAAATAACAAAAAATAGTTGTAAAAATGTATGTTTATGAATTGGAATGACATCGGAGAAGTTGGAATCGATGATATCATTTGTAAGAACGAACTCGTAAAAACAAAGTTAGCTATATAAATTTTACGTTTAATGAACAACATCCTATAAATAGAGCCATGCAAATTAAATGCTGAACATTCATTTGTTTTGTAGTATTTCCTTGTCTCCAGTTCAGTTTGGGATCCTTTCTGGCAATAATTGTCTTCATAGCCATTGCTTGCCGAATCACATTTTTCATCTAATTATCCCCCCTGTAACTGCAATAGATTTCACGACTAGTGATTTGTCAAGAGATGATCAAGTGGTTGTCTTGGCTTTTCATAAAAGAGATATTGTTCATAAAGAAATATTGTTTTCAAATACCCTACCTCATGAAATTAAATATGACTTGTAGCCAGAGTAACTCTGCAGCCTTCATTCTTGGTGAAAATAAAATATCTAAAACATGGTTTGTTGGATTATGTATTCCTTTCATTATGTCGGATTTATTTAGTTATGATGTTGGGACATTTGTTGAGATTTCTGAACTAAAAGTTTACTTCAAATAAATTACACCACTATAGGGCCAGATTGGGAAAATCTCATATGAGAGATATAAACCAATCCATTTTTATCATATTTTAAAATCAAAAGATGTACGCAATTGTGAAAGTTTATTCAGAAACGTAATGTAGACTTTTTCCTTCCTGCACATTGGATTTTGATATCGAGCCAAAGGCTTGGGGAAAAAAGTAAGCCAAAGTATGTCAGTATGGTGTTCAAAATGCATGGTATGGCTTTAACAAAAAAGTAGCAGTTATGTATACTGTATCTCAGCCAGCCAGCTGTTATAATATCAATATTGATATTGTCTATCAAACAGATTCTGATCTTTATACATTATTTTCATGCTTACTAATTAAATGTTGAATGTTGATGTGCTTATGAATAATAGGCTCACTTCACTTGAACTTTTGGAATGGGTCTCTCATCTTATGTTATAAAGTATTATTCTAAACTTTTACAATGCTTCTCCTTGAATTCTAAGAAAATTTTGAGCTACTTCTCTTGAGTGTTGATTTCAGCTTACATGTCCCGTAAATCTGATAATGAGTATGATTATTAGCAATCCTCTGATGCTGGGCATTTATTTGTAACTAGCATTATTTAATGTAATAATTACTAGGAATGGTGGTTGTAAATATTCAGTGTGGAATAGGAAAAAAAAAAAAACTTGTGGAATACTAAAATTGCTGGCCTTAGATATAAAACACAGCAAGCCTGGTACGAAATATTTACAGTAAAATCAAACCCATATATGGTGGTATGGATGAACAGTGCATTCAGGTTATATTTGAATATGAAAATATTGTGAGTTATCAAGGATGTAGAAGTGTTTTATTTCATTTTACAAAAATATGCTTTTTACTGATTAGTTATAGCTTGTCATAATTGAAGTGCTTTCTAAAATGGGTTACATTTTCTGTCGTAAACAACACATGAAATTTTTTTATAGTATCTTAATTTCTTCAGTACATTAGTAAGTGGAAAATTTTTTTGACTGAAGCTAAAGAAGTAATTTTGTATTTTTTTTAGGTGGCTGGATTCTTCTTTATCCATTATGGAACAAGATATAAGGGAATTTGATACTCTGCTGCTCAGATTCAAGTTTTACTCTTTCTATGACTTGAATCCAAAGGTATGACACAGTTAATTACTTTAGAAAAAATTGTGGAAATAAGTTTAAATGAAGTATAGCAAAAGAATGTGTGTAATTTAATATATTGCAAAGGAAATCATATGCCGTTCACATCAGATTTTTTTCAAAGCAGCTGTGTGAATGTGAATTGTAATAAATTTTGATTATGTATATTTTGGGTATGAGACTGAAAACTTTTAAGAAACAGTTTTTGTGTTTGCTGTTGATACTCTGTGTTAAAAGTTATTATGAATTTATATATTAAGTTCACCAGTAGTTAAGTGGCTAAATTGTGCTGAAGCTGGGTTTGACATAATATTTTAATTCTTAGTAGATGGGTTAACTGTATGACATTTTTATTGTTTTCCTTTTGCGCAACATGAGTATGAACCAATCTCTCCAAGGAAATCTTGTATGAAGTCATATCTACATTTAGGCTTTACTTACTCTTCATGTGCTTTATCATAATTTATCAAATAAATTAACATTTTAATAAAATTTTTAATTATTGCAGTTATGAAATAAAAGAATTTTGAAGAATTTGGTTATTAAAAAAAAAGACTAAGTTTAATTTTGAAACAGCACGTATTAAGGCCTTTAAGTATTGATTGTTGCAAAATACTGTTATCAGTTTTCAAATTTGTCAATTTTAAATATTTTAAAAATTTGTTTTGAATCTAAAAATAAATTTAGAATTTCATAAATTTGAAAATAAAAACTAACAGTTAAGTAAAAAAAATTTCCTTTTATAATTTGTCATTGCTCTTCAGTTGAAAGAAAGAAAAAAATGTAAATAAAAAAAAAATCCTTTAAGAAAATATGGCTTTTCGAATTTTTCCATTTGATTTCAGTTAAAAGAAAGCTATTACCATTATGGTAGGGAATTTAATTTTTACTTGTAGACTGATATGTTAAAATGTACTGTACGAAATTGACCCTGTCGTCAAGACCGGAGAGGAAGTTGCTGCACAAGTAAAGGAACCCACCTGCTGTCTGAGTGAATATCTAATTTTAAGTGCTGGATGATTGCCAAGGCTGTGTTCTACTTTTGAGCTTTAAGGTGTGAAAGATGTTCTCTCCCTTTCCACTTTCCTTCCTTCTCATTCATGTATTCTGCTGCTCTAAGACTGCCCTTTCCCTAATAACTGAAAACTGATATGCAAAGAATCCTTTGTATTTAAATTATACATTTAAACTATTATTGAAATAATGGGTGGAAGCATTTTGGGTAATTGGGTAGTGAAGCTTGTTTGCATCTTCTCTGCTCTGAAAATAGTGGCCGATTTTTATACTCGTTATTTCCGGTATTGAGGTCTTTTGAATACATTTCGTATAAAAGATAATTTTCTGTATAAATTCTTTTAGTCATTTAAATCATAGAAAGGGGAAAATAAGCAATAGTAATTTTAAAAAAGAAGGATTAAATTCTTCAGTTATTTTAAAAATATTACAAAAGAATTTTATACATGAAGTTGGAAATGTTAGTAACAATTAATAGTAATGTTGTTTTAAAATGTATAAATAAATGTGCACAGAATTTATGAAAAATATGAATTAAATTCTTAATAACACATCTTGTAACTACTGTAATTATTTAGAAATCTTCGTTTGGAACACTTCCAATATCAGCTAATAGTCTATTAGTTTCCTTGCAGAATGACAAAAATTTATATAGATGTAGATGTCAATTATTAGTTTTAAGAAAGGTTTGGTTATAAGGAATTTTTGCCTTTTACTGTATGGGCTTTCATAATGTAATTGGATCTGTATTTCAAATCCCACTAAAGCCTTAAATGTTTTTTCATATTTTGTGTCCCCCCCAAAAAAAAACCCTGGTGATTTCAGCAAGATGTATGTATTAATTTACTGTTTTAAATAAATCTATCTGAATCTGAAATTTTCAGAATAAGTTTATTATATAAAATGAATTTTGATACAAAGTTTAAAAAACACTCTTTTGTAAATTTTTTTCAAAAACTTCATTGTCTGTCCCTTTGATCTCTAAACCGATATTAACAATTAAGTTATATTTACAGAATTTTTTTTATCTTATAGTTGCATCATCAAGAAAATACATAAATAAATATAGTGATCTTAATTTCTATTTTGCTGTAATAATATATGCAACATACTCATGAAAATTTTTGATATCTTGTGTCATGAAAATGTACTTTCATAAATTTACTTATTTTCAGTTATTTTTTCCCTGTTGGCTTAATAAATTTCATAATTGAATGTATTGCATACACTTTCACATAAAGAAAATTATAATTTAAAAATTATTTATTTATTTATATTTAATTGATGAAACAAAATCCTAAGCATTCCTTAGCATCAAAATAACATCATGTGAAGCATATCTTGTATTATGTATTGTTTCTTTAAAAAAATTTCTGATGCTGTATTTGAAGCTTGACCCTTTGAAAATATTTATTAATACATCTGTACTGATTTTGTATGTATGATGTCTCTGATGTTTTCTTTATTTTCTTTGTAGTATGATGCAGTGCGTATTAATCAAATTTATGAACAAGCTAAATGGTCTATTTTAGCTGAAGAAATTGATTGTACAGAAGAAGAAATGATGCTTTTTGCTGCCTTACAGGTAAACACTACACTGTTATATTTAATTAACAACAATTATGTCAATAACTATAAATCTATCACTGTTAGTTTATGCATTTTTTTTCTGAATAATATGAATGATTCCTCATTTGCATGAATCACTGTTTGCATTAAAGGATTAAATTTTCATTGATTTATTTAATTGGTAAGTATTTTTCACTGTAGGCTAACTTTTGAAAAATTTTGTTTCTTTTTGCTTCTATTACTTTTATGTTTGTTTTCACCAAGTATTAATCTCATTAATCGCAGTGTAATTAATCTCATTAATTGCAATTAATAGCAGTGTGCCCAAATCGTTTTTCTTTGCCCATTTTAAATTAAAACTTATAACAATGAATTTGTTTTCATTTTACATAGTATATTGTGTTATAGTGGACTTTTGCACTTGAAATAATATCCTGTCACTATTCTGCAGAGGAAACAGCCATGCAGCTTTAAAAAAAAGTTATAGTTTAAATAAACTTAGAAAGTACAATGTGCCTAAATTTGAATTCATTTACTGTATTCATTTTTTAGGCATATCTGTGCTTATGACTGAGGGCAAATGTAATAATTATAAATATATCTTTTTAAACCTTATTGCTTTTTTGTAATAATTTCACTGTAAAAAAATAGATATAAAAATGGAAAATGCCCATTCTGTTCAGACCCAGAAGAATTTCATTGCTCTGAAAGAACAATGAATCAGAACCAAGACCAGCTGATCAGTATTCTTATTCATGGCAGTCAACAGATTAAATTTCAAAATTAGTGATAAATTATATACTTCTGCTGTTTAATTACTTTATAATAATTTGAGAGAAAATTAAAATTTAATGTCAAATATTTTTTATTTATTTTATATTCTTTCTGTATTAGGTACAAGTGAATCTTCAAGCAAATCATCCTCAGCCGGATATTTATCATGAAGATGAAGATGTTGAAACTGCCTTGACAGATCTACAGGTTACGCTTGAAGGCACCTTGATTAGCAAAGGAAAAGCCAATATTACAAATGTGCCAGAATTAGCAGATTACTTGTCTTTTATGAAGTGAGTTCTTTTTATTTATTAATACTAGGGTGTCTTAATTATTTAATGTTTTCCCTCTTCCAGGAGTTTTCTGTAAATTTTTTGAGAAATTTAATTTTTTATCAGGAATGAAAAAAAGAATTTCAAGAATGATTTGAGTCAGGTTATTAGTATTATTGTCTTACCTGTCAGTCATCAATGATTAAAAAATGTATTCGAGAATAGTGAACCTTGTTCTTCACTCCTGTAGCTGAATTTTGTTAACCATATAATAGCTTTTTTTTTTTAGATACTGAAGCTGAAATTTTTATATTTTTCTATAAAGATGTTTATCTGATGAAATATCTACGTTTACAAAGCGTAGTAGCTGTAGCTCTTATTTATGAATGCATAAATAAGTAAATATGTATACACCTATTCACATATTTACTTATTTATGATAAATATGTATACACATATTCACATATTTACTTATTTATGATACATATTTACATATTTATGCATTCATAAATGAAGAGCTGAGGAAAGCAGCTGATGAAATAAATTAACTGTGAGACCCAAACAGTGTCATCGATAATAATTAGTTTTAATATTTTTGTCAGAGGATATTTCCTTTTTATTATGGCACTGGCAAAAGGGAAAAGTTTTCAAAGGCATCTTCTAGCAGCTTATTCACTATTTTATGCACACAAGCAATATCAGTACTCTATCTGGTTTTTCGTTTTAATTGCCAATTCAGTTGAATTCAGTCTTTTTAATTGTCAATCACTGACATTACAACCATTTCCCTTACAGATTTCTCACACCTGGCACTTTATTAGTTCATAACATTTTTAGCATGCATAATTATGAACTATTCGGACTTGCCTGCAGTGCAGGCAAACTGTACAGTTTTTTTTAGCCCAAAGGGGCGTTAGGGCAGAAGGGCTATTAGGCTCGAAAAGGCATTTTTCATTGAATCACTGTAAACGGCTGTATCACTTTTTAAATTGTTGCTACTAAATATTATACCCTATATTTATATTCAAAGAAATTAAATAATGAATAATCTGCATGAATGTATGTATGTTTTTCGCATTGTGAGAAAACAATGATATTTAGAGCCATCAAATTTTGCATAACATAGTCCTCCACCCAAAGATGGATACCTGGAGGCCTAAATCTTGAATTCTGAATTTGCATTATTATCTATTTCATGTTTTTTAAACTTTAACAAATTATCGATTAAGAAACATCACAAGTTCAAAGTGAGCAGTGACAACACACTATATGGAATAAAACATTTTTATCTCCTGTGTATGAGACTGTCTATTGGAAATTCTAAAGGTATGCTCTTTTTAAATATTTTTTGTCCAAATGCTCTCAAAATGTATGTGTAAGTGAAAAAAATGCTCTTTTGGGGCATAATATTAAACCTTAAGTTTCCAGATTTTTTTTCTGTTTATATTTATTTTTTTAAGTAAGAAATTTATGCATTTTGAGTGAAAAAGCATGAAATTGTATTTTGAAGATAACATCCTATGGCAATGCAGCATTTCTTTGTATTTTTTCTACTGAGCATTTTAATTCTTGAACAAGGATTCCATGATCCACTTCTGCTATAAAAAAAAAAAAAAAAAAAAACTATTGTTGACAGTACATGCATCTTATCTAGGAGAAAGTATCCCAGTTTGTTCAATATTTACACTTTATTTAATATAGGTGTGCAGAAGCAACTTATTTAATATACAGGTAAACAAGGATAACAGGAATAACATTTTTAAGCATTCAGTTTATGTAAATCAGCTTTATAATTTAATTTAGTAATAGCATCGTATTTTCTCGTTTTTAATCTGTGTATTTCTATCCTCTTTATTCTAAAAGTAATAACAACTTTTCTTTTTCTGGACTGCTCCATTTCCAGTTTAATTTATGCCACAGAGCTTGCATAACGCTGATGACTTAGTCAATTCAGAACCTAAACTCAGAGACCTGAAACTTTTCTAACCTAAACCGAAACCTTTCTCTTAGCAGACTGACATGTTGGATAAATGCGCACCTTAGGAAATGCCTGTCTTGTGCTAATGGTGCCTTTTTTTGCTGTGTCATTTCCCATCACAACAGTATCAAAATTGTAAATGTTCTTGAATAGGCATGATTAGAGTACCAAGTGAATTGTGGCCACAAATGTCAATTGAAATAAAAATGATAATTTAATCTGCCTCATCTGCCAAGTTTGCTGTTCATGACAGATTCAACTTTTAGCATACTGTGCAATCAGAATTCTTCTTCATTATGGTTCCATTTTCTGTGCTATCTGAGTGCTTCGCCATTGGTATTTCTGCGTTTTTATATCTGTCTCCTTACATAAGTACTTCTCTAAATGTGTTTTTGTTACATACACACATACGCACGCACATGTATATATAACTGAAGAACTGAATTTTAGTTGCTTAACGAATTAGATGGAAATCAATTCCTCACTTCAAGAATGCAAGAGTTACAGGAATCTCATAATGAAAAGAAAAGCATTTTGGAACCAGTTCACCCCATGATGGCCTTCTTCCTTCTTGCAGCTACTGCCATTGTGTCTGTAGATGGTTTCTTTTTCCAAATTACGGCTGTTTTCACAAATTTTCTTTTTGGGGGGTGGGGTGGAAATCAGCCATCTTTTACCATCGATGGAGAAGCTGAAAATAGTCACCAAACTGAAAATTTTAGCAACTGAAAACTGTTAACAAATTTATTGAGTTGGAGGGGGGGAATATTATGTGCCAATGAAAACTTTTATCATTTATCTTCATTTAATCAGTTTTGTTTTCATGATTGTTTATGATATTTGCAACAAGTCGGACTCTTGAGCCTAAATTGCAGCATTGCCTTTTTTTTTTTTAACCAAGGCCTATATAAATGGAAAATGTTGAAAGAATTTTTTCTGTGTGTATTTTTACAAGAAGTACTTGTAAAACAAAGCATTAAAAAATTTGTTTTAAGGGGGGGGCAGAGTTTAGTTTCTTTTTTGGGTGAAATACATTAGTAGTATTTTCTGTTTATCTGAAGATTTGATTTCTGTCAGTATTGTTTTTTTGCTAATCCAAGATGTCACTTTAATGTTTTATGTATTTTACATTTTATTTTATAGAATTCTTTATAAAATGCTCTCCACAAAAGATTGTCTATTCAGACCTGAAGATTTGAATTAGAAATAAGATTGTGCAGGGAAGTTGGCAATATTAAAGGCTGAAACATGATTGGTTCTTGGTTAATTATTCTGAATTTAACGTAATTAAGAAATATTAGGAAAATGTTTCTATTGTAAAGAACCTAGTTCTGTGATTTTTCAAAATGTAGTATAAAAAAAATATAGTTGAAAAAAATTGTTAATGAAATATGAAGCTATAGATTTTTCCTTTCTTAAATTGTAATTTAAAGTTTATTAATTGTGTTAACTTCTTAATATCCAATAGGGAATGAATCATTTTTGGATCAATTTGATGCTGAGTGTTTGCATTTTCATCTGTCAAAAACCAAGTTTAAGCAATTTTAAGTCATCTTGTGAATTGTGCAGAAATCTTAGGATGCTGTAATTGGTCTGAAATTCTGAGTTGAAACATTGACAGTTTTGAAATATGTTTATCAAACATTTAAGATGAAACATTTTAAATCGGTAGTGTTTTCAAAATGTGCTGTTCCAGACTGCTAGTGTTTTTGATATTTTGTAGGTTGAGCGGAAAGTAGATTTAATAGTCAGATCACTGGAGTTTATGCATTTATTATAATGTTTCCTGTTAATATTGTGTTAGATTTTATGTGTTATTTAACATTATTTGGAAGCCTGAAGATGTTTATCACATAGATTAATAGTAATTTTTTCTATACTTTGTGTGATTTCACTAACAAAAGTTTCATAGGAATGTTGTACCTTCAGAAAGTGATAGAAATTTTACGTGTGATTGTGGTTCCACTGTAACCAAAATTCAGATAGACTCATTACCTTTCTCAGATTTTGTTTTAGAACAAATATACCATTCATAGATACTTAAATTTAAAACTTTTAAGAAACTTATACAGATCACAAAAAACTGATATTGTAAACTTTTAGGTTTAAATATTTAGGCTGAGAAAAGATGGAAAACAGGAATACTTTTTTATTAATAAAACTGATTAAATTTATTTTAACATGCTTTCATGGAGCCATTTCTGAAAGTGCATTTAATTATGTTAGTAATAATATGGCAGAATGTGGAACTTCCAGGCCTAGGTTGTTTTCAGACTGAAATATTATTTATTCTGATATTAAACAAAAAAATACAGTGTGAAATTTTTTGATTGGAAATTCTCTCCTAATATCCTGTTAGCAAAGATATTATGAATAACTTATTGAATACTTAACAAAATTCTTCACCTTAACTCATCTCTGATACCATTAATATGCATGGTTCAGGTTCTAATCTAATGCTTTAAAGAGTTAAGGGAAAAGTTCTTTTTTGCATCAAAATGGTTTTCTAATTATACTAATCTTTCAGTTGCTAATAAAGAGAAATGTTAAGTGCAGCAATTCATAAAACTTGAACTGGGTTGCAGTCACCTCTGAAACCTGAATTAGAGCCTTCGAATAGTAGTTTAGTGTTGTAAACATAAAAGTTACAAATTCTAGCCACCTGTTTTTACTCTCTGAATGAATTCTGATAATTTTGCCAAGAAAAGTAAGGGAAGAGGGGGCAGAAAAGGTAGCAGTATCTTTGCCAGTATTGCAGAGTTGCTGATATTTGGAGTTATCCTATTTATTCTGCGAAGTTGAATTTTGTATTTACTTATGAGTCAGAACTGAGAACTGGGTCTTTTTTTTTTATCCCCTGGCCTTCCCTCTCCCCTAATTTAAAGCACCTTTCTTGAAGTTTGGCCTTCTTCCATCTTTTTATTATGTAGTACTTAACTTTTTCTGTTATTTTTTGTGGGAGGAAGAAAATTTGGTACTTCCTTGTTACAATGGCCTTGGCAAGAAATCTGAATATGTGCAAATAAAATCTTGGCAAGAATCAGACTGTTACCAATATATGTAAGCAATTCATCAATGTGTGCTACAACATGCAGAATTTAATATACACACAGAGGAGCAATTTAATATAAATTTCTATTTATTATTTTATTTAACAAAATTTTATGTGCAGTTTGTTTAAAATAAACAATGTATGTAAGCATACTCCGAAATTAATTTTTAATGATTACTTTCTGGTAGCCACACTGCAACACTTGCTAATAATGTGTTGAACATGTTATCATGGCCAGTGTAATGCCTGTAACATCTTTTTTCTCCCTTGTGGATGGAATATTGAAAATTCTGTTTTTTCTTTGTTATATATTTAATATATAACAAAGAAAAAATGAGAAATTTTTACCATCTGAAGGACCATAAGCTAAGTACACAAGTGAAATTTAAATTAAGTGCCTTGGTGACATTCAGTTACTAAAATGGTAACTAAGTGTCACCAAGGCAGAAATCCAGCATTCATGTTTGTTGCTAAAGTGGCTGTAACATTGAAGCATGAAGTAAAGCACTAATCTCTTGGTCTCATATGTATGAAAATTAGGCCTTTGATGTTTAAGTGAATCTCGTAGAAGCAGGGAAGAAGCACTAAGTTGCATAACATGTAATTCTAATGGATAATATAACATAATAAATGTGTTTTAATTAAAGAATTACATATTCAGTGAAATATCAGTGTGGATTACCCATATGTATACTCATGTTTGGAATTTCTATGGTATGAGTTCATTTGAACTGCAGTTTTTTTATCATTATTTGATATGTATTATTATGCTAAAGTTTGTTTCTGCTTGTTAGCCATTTTGTAACCTAAATAACAATTTATTTGGGGGAAAGAAAAAAGATATGTGGGGTAGCTGGGGCTGGAGAAGGGTGGGGATATTGTGGCACAGTTGGCATTGCTAAAATGAAACCTTATAATATTATTTTAAATTTCTTCTAGAAAAATTATCTGTGGTCAGGAACAAATGGCAAAAATAATTTTGCAGACTTAATTTTTATATTTGGTTGAATGTTTTTACTTAGGTATTTAATAAATATTAGTGTAATTGCCACCAGTCTCAATACATTTTTTCAGTTAATGAATACATTAGAATACATTAAATAATATTAGGGATTAAAATGTTTTTTACTAAAGCCTTGAGAATCATTGTGATTCAGATTACCTAATTTTACTGACATGATATTAAGTCAATTTATTGCTTTTTCTAAGAATCGAAAGTTTAATACTTAATGTCTTATACTAGGAATCTCATTTGAAACCTAATGGTGTTGTAAACATAAAAACTTGTCAGTAAGTGTCTGCTGTAGAACCAAAAGTTATGCATCATGTAAAAGAAATATTTTGCTATTAATGTGACTAGGAATGAATTATAACAGATGTAATGATATATAATTATAAAGGATGTACAAACAAAAACATGTAATCAGTGCTTTACTGTATTTACTGTGTCCAATTACCCTTATTGCACATTAGTTATTAAGTTAACTTTATTTTATTTAAGTGAAGTACATTTGTAATATTGAATAGGTATGTTGATCTCGTCACATGTTTTCCCTGAATTAAGTTTTGTCAATTCATTTCAAACCATTTAATTAAGATTTTTAACATTCATAAGAATAAATTGAATATTTATTGAACATGTAAAACACTGATTATAATTTTCTGATATAAAAGGATCTAAACAGTTCTGAGAAAAATCTGAGGCATTTTATAATTTGCAGAGGATAATGACTAATAAAAGTGTGTAATGATTTCTGTTGTTAACTTTGTGTACGTTTGATGTCAAAAATAATTTCAAATGACATATATTAACTGCTCGTTTTCCTTTGTACTCTGATTTAAGTACTTACGAAAATATACTTTACATTATTTTTAGATTTTGTTTTATTAGTTTTATAACAACTTGACTAGCACTAACTAAAAAACTTTATTTAAGGAGTGTCCCCTTTAAGTCAATATGTTTGCTCTCATATCCTGCCTTTTTTTTTTTTTTTTTTTTTTTTTTTTT